>RCUC01072958.1:0-22268 GCA_003697995.1 Taxidea taxus jeffersonii
GGCAATCACCAGCTCGGTTGTAATGTCCCGAAAACCCCGAGGGGAACAAGAGAACACCAGCGGGAAGCCCCTCGGAAGGAAGGGAACGTACCATGTCACCATCCCTCCGATACACACGCGGATGGTCCTGGTGACGTACTTGCCTCCGATCTTAGGAGGTACCGGCTCGATGCAACAAAGCGGGCGTTCTCGTCTTGTGCAGCTCAAAGACCCTCCAAGCTGTGGCAGAGCCTGACAGAAAGACCTCGTCCAGCGCCCGCGCTCGCTCTGTAACTTAGGACTTTCCGGTCAGCAAATCCCAGGGTCTGCTGCTGTGGGAGAGGAGCAGCACGTCGGGGCGGTTCCCAGCCTTGCGGAGTTGACAGTCCGGTGGGAGAGACCGGGTGGGAGAGACCGGCTCCGCCAACACGGGGTCATCCAGGGGCTTCCCTTCGCTTTAAAATAAAGCCCACGTTCCCCTGGTGGCCGCGGAGGCTCCGTGCGCAGCCCCGTGGGCGCCGGCCGCCTCCCTCCCTCTGTTCGGACACATCCAAACCACCCTTTGGATCTTAGCCTCGTGGTAACTCTCCCAAAAACAAGGATTCCCGTGACGCAAACCAGTGAGACGCTCGAGCTCACCCTCCCGCGTGCGCCCCCGTTCCCAACACGCTCGTCCCTGGGGCGGGACTTGGAGGTGGCAAGGTGAGAGCACCTCGGCAGCTCGCCAGATGGACTTCTAGGAAGCTCTGGTTTCTTCTCGTCCGTGAGACAAAAGTGCGAACAGTCCTCGCGGTGGTGGGATGCCGATGGGCAACGAGGAACGCCAGTCCCCTTCAGGCCATGCATGTTGCCGTGAAGCTAGGACAGTCCCGGGGCCGTGCCTGGGGTCTTGGCAATGGACGAGGATCGTGGCTGCAGGAAGGCCCCACGCTGTCATAGGACAGGACTAGGTCTGCGCAGGCTCTAGGGTGTCAGCGGCTGCCTTCCCTGGAGTAGGACAAGGAGCCCCGCTTCTGAAGGGCAGGCACGTCCCCCTCCAAGTCTGAGCCTTCCAGGGCTTGGGCTCTTGTTGTTTTGGCTTTTCCGTTTCTAGCTGCACCTTCAGGAAGTAAAGAGATTGACGACAAGGGAGGTGGTCATTACTCGTGCAGTGGGTGACCTGACGGCACGGCTTCTGAGGGGCAGAGCGTGACATGGGGGAGGAGGGCATTTGGGGCAGGCCTGTTCCCGCTTGCTTCTGTAAAAGCTGAGTTTTTGCCTGGAAGCCAGGAAGAAGTGTCTCCTGTGAAATGATCAGGCCCCCTGGTCATCGTCACGACTTCGTAACCCCGGAATCAAAGGGTTTCTTGAATGGCTAGTTCAGCAACTGAGCATGTGCCATTGCTCTGGACTCGCCCGTTCAAAACGCCGCTCTCCCTTTGTCTGCTGAGACTGAATCCATCCATCAGATTTTAGTGAAAATCTGGCCTCCGGAACCAGACTGTCCCCGGAGACACCTGCTCAGCGTTGCTGTCTTCTCCCACCCGCCTGGAAGGAATGTGTGTTACCAGCCGTCAGCTTTGCTTGAGAAACGCCGCTCCCGTCCGATTATACGCTCCCTGACGGCAAGACAACGTGTCTAGAGCCGTCTGCTCTCGTGCTTATCTTCACGCCCTCCACCCTTGGCCACGGTGTGACTCGAGGTGAGGCTCTTCCTCGGGGTTTGCCCAAAGGAAGGAGGAATCTTGGCTCAAATCTGCCTCTCCCTACGGCACCCATGCATGCACACGCACGCACACGCCTCTGGGCCACCCTGCCACCCGCCAGGGCTGGAGGAGCCTCTACCCTGCGGGTTTGCCCCCGGGCTGGGGGGCGAGAGGGTGCTGGGTCTGCTAGTGGGGGCGCTACAGCTCCTAAATAGCAGGACCCGGCCCGCCACGCGCTCCTCTTCCTCTTCCGCCAGGCTCCTTCTCTTCTCTAAAGTCTCGTCAGCAGGTGGCCTGATGGCGTGGCGGTCAAGGACACGCAGGCCTCACTAAGGACCTCCCTGCCCCAGCTTGCCGTGATGCCCGCGGCGGCGGTGGCTGGGCAGAGCCGCCTTCACGAGGGAAGGAGTGGGGAGCAAAAGGCCTTCCTTAGGTCTGGGAAATTTGCTTAATCACTAGCCCAAACTGTCCGATTTTGCAGGCCCCAGACGGACTCCGGGGAGAGCCAGGGGCATGCCCGCGGTGGGTAAAGCGGTCTTTGTTCTGCGTCCGGGTGTAGACATTGGGGAGTGTGACAAGCCCAGCAGGGACCCTCCCAGGGAAGAAACCTGCCTCCGAGGCCCGCCAAAACGCCGGAATCTCCCGCGTGGTAAGTGCGGTTGAAAGGAAGATCCGTTTTAACATGAGCAAGACGGGAAAACCGCGCTCCCCGCCGATAAGGTTTGGAGGCGCCTGAGTCTGAAGACGGGCCATCTGCAGGGTGGGCATGTGTGACACGGCGGCTCCGCTGTTCTCAGGCGTCGGTCTGCGCGTCCCCGGCTCCCGGAGGGGCGGCGGGTTCCATGAACACGAACCCATTCTTCCGGGTCAAAGACACCACAGGATCCTCTCTGCGGGGTAAGCCCAGCGGGTGCCCCACCCCCGGGCCCACGACGCTTCTGCATCGTCTCACGACTCCTGGGACCCTTGTCACCCCGGGCAGTAGCGAGGTGGGCCACCGCCCCGGTGAGCGCGCAGCAGCGGACACTGTCGTTCCTGAAGGTCTCCCCGTCCCGCTCACCCCCTGCGGCGACACCGCCTGCAAGTCTGGGACCCGACGAAGCACATCAGCCAACATAAGACGATGCATAAGGGCTGAAGGCGGCGACGCTTTCTTCCGGAGGCGGAAGCAATGGGGGAGGAAGGGGCCTTTGTCTCTAGAAGAATCTCAGAAGTCAGAGAAGTTCTGCTCCGAGCAAGGAAAACGTCCGACATTTTCAGTTCACAGATACAGCCGTGCGTATGTCACCGGACTCTGTGACGTGCACACGCTCAGTGATTTACACCTGCAGCAGGATTTTGTGGGAGAAGCTCTGTGTTCAGGGTCTCACTGAGCAGGTCGCGATTTCTTTTTCTGACTGATTTCTGTGTTTGCAATTTGCACCTCAGGCGCCCGCCCAGAATCCCCAGAGAGGCGCTGTCCATTGGAGAAGTATGCAGCAGCCACACTGCGCTTTAGATGTCCTCGATTTTCCCCCTTCTTTGGCTAATGGAAGGACTCGTCTTGTGGGGATTTCCGTGTGGTAGAAGCGCCCCTGAGGCTGCCCCCTGGAGCAGTGGCCACAGGGCAGGCTGTCCCGTCCAAGGAGCCCTCACTCCCGCCTCCGGACCGAGGGCGGGCCAACGCTTTCCCACCAAAGCTTTCAGGAAAGACGATCCAATCTTGTGAGCGCTAGCAAGCTAGTAATGAGTTAAAAATTATTAGTGGGCGTCTTGTCTGCACGGAGCTTCTGCTCGGCCCATCCTGCTGCCAAGATGTTCTTCAGGACAGTCCTATCTCCTACCACTTCACCGCAAATTTTCAGATCGCCTCTTAACAGGTCGGCCTGCTTTCTTTGCTCACTGGACCATTCCAGCCCATTCCTACACAGCTGTGGGAGTCAGCTTCTAAAATGCAAACACGATTATTTTACTCTCTTGCTGAGGAACCTTCCAGGAACCCAGGCTAAAGTACCAGATCCCCAAGGTTTACAAGCGGTACCCCCTTACCCATTCTGTGAGCATCTGTTCCTGCCTTGCACAAGCCCCCTGTGCACCTGCTCCAGCCGCCTGAGCTGCCTGCAGACCCCAGAGGACACACTCTATCTCCTGGTCCCATCTTCTTCTGTCTGCTTTGTGTTCACGGATGCCCTGTCCCCCTCGCTGCAGCCCTGCTCTCTCTCTGCACGCAGTGACCACACTGATCACGCAGCTTTGCTCCCCTCGAGCCGGGTCAGCATCAGGCCAAAGGCAGGTGTCCTGTGGCCAGCAGCTCCCCACCGATGGCTGGCTGAGAGACCGCAGCTTGAGGAGCCAGGCTGGAAGGCCTGGGAGCACTCACGGTGACAGTCCAGGGAGGACCAGCAGGCTGAACAAGCTGGGTGGGTGTGAGCATCGAGGGACAGCTGTGGGGCAGATGTGGGGTCCACCCAGAGCCACAGTGGGTCGTGCTCCCCGCCGGTTCCTGGGCCGGCGCACCTATCTGTCTGCATGGGGGTGGGGGTGCTGTGGCCACAGGGACAGGAAGGGAAGCCAGGGCAGAGGAAGGACAGAGGGAAACCGTGCTGGAGGATTTCACACGCATCCAAGATCACGAGCGGGGCTGGCGGTCACCTTGCCCATGGCTGAGGACTAGAGGCGGTGGTGAAACTGAGGCACACAGGCCTGCAGGGGAAGGGCAGGAACATGTGGGCAGTGGGACAGAGACGCCACTGGGGAGGTGTGCTCCCAGCGATCGGCACAGGAAGGCACCGGCAAGAGGGCCTTCGTCTTCGTCTTCGAGGAAGACGAAAACCAATGAGGGAGGAGGGAGAGTAGCGAGTACCCTGGTGGGTTCACCTCCTAAATGCCGAGGGCACGCCGTCTGTGGAGAGTTCTCGGGATTCAGGTGGAAAGCCTGAGGGAGGGGAGCCGTTTGCTGTGGTCTCTGTGTCCCCAACAAGCCCCTCAGCCCTCTGCTCCGGACTGTGCACGTTCCCGTGGCCAGGTCCAGGGAAGGCACTTGGAGCCTCCCCAAAGATTTTTTTTTTTTCTAATAAACTGTTTCATAAAAACGTGTGTGTGTGTGTGTGTGTGTGTAACAAGGCTTTGTAGGCATAATCTCCCCAATCTGCCCCCTTTCCCCCCCCAAAATGGGAAATTTTTTATCTGATTGGAAGTGTTGGGGATCTGCAAGGACAGCGGCTCTGCTTGGAGACCTTTATGCAAATCTACGTCGGGTCAATCACAAACCCTTGCAATGAACGATTTCTCATAACCGTCATCCCCGTCCTGGGAGGCTTTCCTTTCTCTGAAATACATGAGCTGCGCCTCAGGAAAAATAAAACATGCAACCTACCGTTTCTGAATCATCAGCAAACCTCTAAAAATCCATCTCAAGCCAACATGCCGTTTAGGCCAGACCGGACTGTGAGGGTTGCCGTAAGAGCCCGTTTCTGGAATTATTCTAAACACCTACCGCCGTGTGCTCACAACAAAATCAAGACGGTCGACGCGGGGGTCCATTCCTGCACCTTTGACCAGATGGTTTTCAAGGATCTCCGTCAGTTTATTTTGCATGTGTAGAATTTGAGAGCATCGGCTCTCCTTGCTTTTGACTTCAAACCGTTTTTGCAAGCTCTATCAATAGAAGATACTGATGTTTTTAAAAGGGAGTATTCTCTGTCTTGCATTTTCTCCAGCAAAGAGGGACGTATGGGAGTGTGGGTTTCTATCCACAGCGACAACTGCCCTTCACCTCGCAAGCGAATTTCCATTCCTTCAAAAGAATCAGACACAAAAGGAACACATCCTGCTTGTTGAAACGGAATTACTTGGGGGTGGCCTCCTGTCTAGTTTAGAGCTACCCCGACTTCTCTTCCCTCTCCCCCACGGAGGTGGCAATCAGCGCCCGTGCCCTGCCTGCCTTTGGAATAATGCACGGGGCTCCTAGAGCTTCTGAAAGGTTTTTAAGAGCAGAGTGCAGATTTGGCTTCCCCCAGGAGAACAGAGGGTCATCGTCTCTGATAATCGGGGCCTCCCTTGACCCGGGGGGGCAGGAATCAGTCACTTCTCGGACGGAGCCTCCCCGTCACACTGCTCGGCTTCTAAGCTTCCGGGGGACTCATAAATATGCATTTACAAATGCAGCCCCACAGCGGGAAAAGCATAAATCCCTATAAACTATCGCGATGCAGAAAGTACCCTGTACAGTGTTTACCACGAAGACTGCCTCGCTTCTCCTTTTCCAGTGAGAACATTTAACCTGCGTTCGAGTCCAAGATTCCCTCTCCCCCTTTCCCATTTGATTTTGTGACCTCGAATGTCTCTTGCAGCGACAATGCTTTTGTAGCCCGCGTCCTGTCAGTGTTCCCCGAGTCACAGCCTGCTCACTGGCAGCGCACGTATGCCCCTGTCTACAGTATTCATCTTCACGTCCTAACAACGCGGGCTGCCCACGTTCCTTCCAGGGGCGGCCGAAAACACCTGCGCCTTGCAACGCGGTCCGAAGGAGTTTCTGTGAGTTGTGATGACCAAGCGAGGGGTCATGCCTTTTCTCAACTGCAGAGATGAAAGAGACGTGCAAAACGCGTTGCGAATGACATCCATGACCACCACCCGCAAAAAGGTTAAGGGGAGAAATGAGCCAGCGTCCTTCCTTGGTCCCCTCCCAAGTGCCCGCCCCTCCCCCATGCCGCCATCTGTGCGGGCTCTTACCCTAGATTTCTCTACGAACAAAGCCCTACCTATCGATTCTACTTGAATTCACTACCCTGACTCCCCTCCCTCTCCTTGTGCCCCCAGAAGACACAATCCCTAATGGTGATCCCTTTGACTGCGGAGTTAGGGTCTGAAAAGCCATGTCTACCCCCTTCCTGGTGGGTTTCCAACGTCATGGGGCTTCAAAGGTTCACTCAGGTTACAAACCGGGAGGAAAAATTCAGGGTCTGCCCTTTCCGATTTTCTTCCAACGGTTTCTAGAACCCACGTAAGAAAGATTTTGACTCAGGTTGCGTGTCGCCCAGGAAAATCAGGACGCCCTTCCCGGGAGGCCCGGGCTAGTTAGAAACACTACTTCATCACACAATCAGCATTTTATTAAAAAATTAATGCCTGTGAAATGAGTTTTTGATACAAAGCTGTGTAGCTGTGACTTTTTTTTTTTTTTGGTTTTAAAAACATTCATCTCTTCAATAATTCATCTTTTATTTCTTTCGCCTTACTATTAAACAGGTTAAAGTTAAATATTGGAAAACCTGGTGCAGCCCAGGCACCTTCGAGAAGGTACACGGTGGACACTCTGGTCCCTCCGCCTCCTGGTCGCCTTCCTCAAGGCATGGCGACCGCGGCTGTTGGTGGCTGTGGGTCAGGTGTTTTCCTCGCTTAGCTCTTACCCGTGGGGCAGGACAGGTCCCCACTCAAGCATCTTTGCCTCGTTGCTGCAGCCAGCGTCCCGGAGGGTTACCTGTGACTGATCGCAGAAACGAGGGTTCCAGAACGTGGGTGGACAAGCATCTGTTCTCAGCAGCTGGGCCCTCCCAGGGCAGCAGTGAGAGGGCGAGTGGCGTTGCCTTGACCGTGGTCCGCGGTTGGCTCGGCAGCCTGGCCGGCTTATCAGCACCCCCTCCCAGCTCTTGTTCACTCACCCTTATGACTTGGGGGCCACCACCTCCCCAGTCTGGCTCATGGAGGCAACGGCAGCGTCCCTTTCCTGCTGAATAATCGACATGATTTCACCTGAGTTGATCTGAGCTCAGAGATGCAAATTCCTTCCCTCTCTGGCCCCCTGATAACACACACCTTTTAATTATTAGCAGTATTAGTTTCCAGTAGGCTGAGAAATTAATCTTAGAATGAGTGCTTGGGACATAACTTCCAGAGTAATTTTTCTCCGGTGATTTCCACGTGGACTATCAGCATGGCTGTGTTTCTGGGATGCCTTGTTGAGACTGAGGACACTTGCTACGCTATCGATGTTTAGAAAATGTCTTTGCCTTGCAGATAGTACCTGCGTAGTGACTGAGAGATGAGGGGCGTGCTTTAAAGTAAGTGTCCTTGGTTTTCAATGCCCAGAATAACAGAAGCAAATGCTTACTCTATTTCTGCATTTTATTGTATTTTTTCAGGGTTTCCAAATTCACTGTTTATGCACCACACCCAGTGCTCCATGCAGCACGTACCTCCTTAATACCAACCACCAGGCTCCCCCAGCCCCCCACCCACCCACTTCTCCTCCAAAACCCTCGTCTGTAAGGTCAACCAGAAATCTCAGTCCCAACACAGAAGACTCGCATCTCCTATTCTGAAAAAACACCAGAGAACAAGTCTGAAGGTCAAACCATGCTGTGCCGATAGTTCTAAATCCAGCCCCAAACGCTATTTCCATCTACTGGAAGACAGCAAACTTGACCATAGCTCAGTTCGACCTTCTGATTCACAAGCCCAGAACGTGATCCCCGGGGCGGCGTTGTGAAGAGTGGAGGTCCCGGACAGGCTCCCCCTCCCCTTCCGCATCCTCGGACCCACCCGCTCGGCGGTACGCAGACCTGTGCTGCTCTACCGCGCACTGGCTGCTGACGGTGGCAACAAAGCTTTTCAGGAGGTGGAGAAACTGTTAGCACAGACTGGACTGGAAGCACAATGGAAATGCTAATAGGGGACTCAGATCCCGCTTTCATGTTTTATTAATGACATCTGCACCATATTTGTAAAATAATTTGCATAATATGTTAATTCTCCGCGAGAGGGGGGAATGGGAGCTCATAATAGCGTAGGAAATCAGCACTTTCCCCCAATGTACCAGAGCCTCATAATGCTTCAGATCGTGTTTGTTTAAAATAGAGACCCTTCTTGGGCTTAGGTTACATCTACGAGTCAGTCAGGATTAAAATTTTAAATCTACTTGTGGGGATACAGACTCATTAGTGAATGTTCATCATGGCTTCAGACCCCGCAGAACAGTTTTGTTTTAAAGACGTAGGAAAGATTCATCAGTAACTGAGCCGTCCTGGAAATGAGATGCAAGAGGGCTCGGAGCTCACAAAGGCGCTGGGAATCTGGCCCTGGTACCGGCAGGAGGCTTCCCAGAGTCCTACCCTTTTTACTTGTCAATCCCCTCCTCTGGAGTTTCTTTTCATATAACATGGAAATGCCGCACGACGGCTCGTTTCCTAGGTAGAAGGACCTGTCAGAATTGTTCTAGAACTTTCTAGGGAGGCAATGAAAATGCCCGGCAAAGGAACCTATTGAAGGAAAAAGACTTCAGGGTAGCCAAGGGCCCTCGCGCACAGGACAAAGCCCAGAGATGCTGGTGCAGGGAGCTTCGGGAACAGCAGTGAGGCTTTGATTCTAAAGATGCCGGGTTGCCACTCTGTGGACAGTCCCTGTGCACAGCTGAGCTTCGCCTTTTTAAAGTTTAACAAGTTAGCCTTTATTAACACGAATGAGCGCTGGTCACAGAAGGGGGTCCATTTCGAGGTTTTTGAAAAATAAAATTTGAATTCTCCTCGTTCCCCGTCCACTAAAGATTTGTAAGTTAGCAAAGCGCATTTATGGATGACCTTGCAACTTACAAGCCAGAATGCTAGGTAGAATCCTCGTGATCGGAAACCTATGGAGGAGGCTGTCCAAAGCGCCTTCCTCAGACCCAGAAACGCTTAGTCACTGGAAATTCTGGTCAGATTTTCCTGTGCATCCATTGCCATAAACTGATGAGGGTCAAAGAGAACATGGAAGATCCCTCTCTTTTTGCCTTTGAATTCCAGAAGATGCTACTTAGAGAATCAAGGCAGGATTTAAGTGTGGCCGCATAGGTAGGGGAGACAACCAAAGACTCAAATAAGGTACAGAAAAAAGGAAGAAAGAATTTTCTTGGTGCTTTGCTTACATCCTCCTGTGTTTCACAAGTGTCGTGCTCATTCAGGACCAACACCTGTTGGGAGGAGAAGGTTGGGTTCCTCAACATTGGTCCAAATGAAACATTTGTCACATAGTCACATGGCAAATTGCCCCACGTACATGGCTTCTTGCTTCACCTTTAACATCATGTGAATTTCAAACTCTCTTCGGGATTTAGTTATTGGAGTCATTGAGTGAGGTTACACACACATGAGTAAATTTCACCGTTCCTTTCTTTTTTTTTTTTTAAAGAGTTTATTTATTTATTTGATGGATAGAGATCACAAGTAGGCCAGAGAGGCAGGCAGAGAGAGAGGAGGAAGCAAGCTCCCCGCTGAGCAGAGAGCCCGATGCAGGGCTCGATCCCAGGACCCTGGGATCATGACCTGAGCCAAAGGCAGAGGCTTTAACCCACTGAGCCACCCAGACACCCCTCGCCGTTCCTTTCTTCATTCACTGGACGAGAGCTCCTATGAGCACAGACACTGTGCTCGGTGTTTGAGAGGTCTCCTCTCTGAAGCCTGGGGAAATGTCTTTGTCCCTACATTACTTCTCAGGGTCAAGTTTCTGAGGCTGAATTGCTAAGCGGGCCTTGCCTTCGACAATCTGACTTCCTTCTATGAAAACAGGGAAGTGAAGTGGGGTGTCCAGTATTTTGACTCAATTTCTGAAGGCAATAATTGTCTAGGTGAATGTTGGCCAGGTTTTCCTGCATATGGAAACACCTGCAAACTTACCAGGAGAGAACTGACTGTGAAACCAAGAAGCTACCGTGAAGACTGTGGGACCCAGCAGTACTATCAAGCAATGGAATGAAATCCTCCACTGGAAGTGTCAACTGACTTGTGGGTCCTTCAAACACATTTTCTGATAATTCCCCCCAAATGGGCCAAAGATTGACACCAACATCAGTGCTGGGGGAAGGCTGTGCATTCACCCAGCTCACCCCTGACATTGGAGGCAGCTCTGAGCGTGTGCCCCCAAATTCACATGTTGGAATCTGAACCCAAAGATGACAGTATTAAGAGGTGAGACCTGTGGGAGGTGATCGGGTCATCAGGGCAGAGCCCTCTTACTTGGGATTAGTATCCTTATAAAAGAGACCCCACACAGCTCCCTCACCCCTTCCACCATGTGAAGACATAGCGAGAAGTCTGTGCCCAGAAGGGACCTCTCACTTGTCAACCAATCCCAGATTTCCAGCTCCCAGAACTGCAAACAATCAATTTCTGCTGTTTATCAGCCGCCCTGCCCATGGTATGTGGTCACAGCAGCCGAAACGGACAGAGACACTAACAAACTGTTAAATAAAATGCAATCTATCCTCTACACTGACAAAGAGATCTTGATAATTACAGAGCAAATTAAGCGTGCATAGGTCTAGCTGTTCTGATGATGGGGTAGACATGTTTGGGGTGGTAATAAATAGTCACATACAAAACTAATACATTATTTTATATGTATTTCATACAATCTTCCCTGCCTTTATTCGAGAAAAAAAAAATCACTAGTTACGGTGCTATAATGGAGAGTTTTTTCCACATCGTTGGTGTCCTACTGGTGATAATGGCATGTTAAGCCATGTTTCTTGGGCCATCGTAGTTTTAAGATTTTTGTAGACAGTGTTTCTTATTTTAATTTGGAAAGATACCCCATGGCTGAAGCAATGGAAACTGAAATTATAAATAAAATCCTTAAGGTAATGCATAGATTTGGAAATAAACCGTGAGTTCTACAAATCACATTTGAACAATATAATGTGGTTGTATGGGGTGAGTCATTATTATTGCAGAAAACACAAAAATATTTTAATTTTATCCTATAAATGACTATTATTTACATCGCAATTTTCACTTGAATTTTCACTTGTAGCTGCATCTACCAAAGTATTTCTTTAGTCCTTTCCAGTTTTTCACTGGGGAGAAAGTTTTAATAAAACCGAAAATAGAAAAATGTCGTTCATGGTCGGAACAGTCTCCTTAGAAATTCATTTCAGGATTATGTACCCAGGAATTTTCCTCACGATAGTTGTGCAAAATACAAACCACAAATTAATGAGTGGCAAGAGAATACATCAGAATTTTCAAGCAAGTTGAACCGTGCTTTTGGAAATATCGTAAAACTCGTATTAACTCCTTTTATTAAAATAATGCGCAACTTGGCGTTCAATATCCATTGAGTTCCCAAGTGAGAAATGAGCATCCTGTTCGGATCTTGTAACATCTAGACCTACGTATATACAAACTGAAGAGTAACTTCACTTACTCGATGTTGCAAAGTGTCCCTCTATACATTGTATCCAGCCATTGTTACATCTGCACTAATTCACAAAAATACCTTGGAAACAAAAATCGGTACCTGATGAGAAGCAAGGTATGGAAGCTCCACGTTCATGGGGAACGACACTTCATTATGCAAGAGTCTATTGCATTTGTGCTGAGAAGGATTTGACAAGCTAATTAATTTGTCTTTTCTTTTACCTCAGTCTTTCTGTCTCGAAGCCCCTCTGCGCTGAGACACAGCCTCTCTACCCTCTGTGCCGCTGACTCAACACTAACCTTCGTGCTTTTAGCTGTGGTTTAGGTCCATTACAGAGCGGTGGTGTGGAGGAGGCATTCCTACAGATTGCTTCGTGCTACGTGATGCTCTCTGGGGGGTCCTGGGCCGCCCCAAGGCCACACTGACAGCCCCGTAGTTGGACAGGAGCTGGGAACTCTACAGACTAAGGTGGGGGCCCTTGGACCGACTGGCTGGCCGTGCCATGACCACGCTTGCCTGGCCCCTGGAAGGTCCTCTGGGTCCTTATTAAGTGGGTGGGTGAAAGAATGAGGAAGGCAGAAGAAATGAAGAGAAAGCCATATTTGCCACAGGGGCAAACAGGGGAACCCACCATTTTGTGACAGTCTGGGGAAGCGTATTGGGCATGCACAGAACTGGAGAGAGGGAGGCATCAACCTTCCAGAGAAGGCTCCCCTCCCTGCACCTGACCATCAGACTTGCCTCCACAGGAAGCGGTGGTATCCTCAGCAGGCAGGGGCTCACCCAGCCCCCTGTTGCCTCATGAGAACTGACCCATCCCAACGATGGCCAACTTTGAAACACGTGGCTAACAGTTTGAGGCTTGGCCTCAATGCTGAAATTGCAATGCTGCCTCTTCAAACGCAGAGAAATACCAGAATCCAGCCAGAAAATGAGGCCGTGCCTCTAGTATTCACATGCCCCGAGGAAACCTGGACGCCAGGGCAGGAGTCTCGTCTGTCCTGCTCGAACCTGCTGCCTCCCGCCTGGAGCTGTCCCAGGTTCCAAAGCAGCTCCGGGCTCTGTGCAGCCCCCTGACTCCGGAGGTGGGACATGAGAGGGTGGAGAAGAGAAGGCAAATTAAGGTCGAGGAGCCAGCATCGATCCGTAAGCAGAAAACAAACACGAATCTCCGGTCCCAACCAGCGGGGATTCCGGAGAAGCCGTGCATTGATCTGTTTGGCATGAGCTTACCTGCCCCTGCTGCCAGGTCCTCAGCTCCATAAGGAAAGAAAGTCGAGGCCATTCATCTTTGAATTCTCAGGGCTTCGTCCCGGGCTGGGAAACAGCAGGTGTGGCGGAGCTGTCTGCTGTCCACGGAACCCCTGCAGTCCGGGGACTGCCCCTGCCACACAGTCCGCAGAAAGCTCTCACGCCGCCCACCGCGCCCCGGGGCTCGCGTCCTCCTTGTCTTAAACTGAACAGGCAGAATTTCGGGAAGATTCCTCTCCCAAGACACCAGTTCTGTTACATAGGTTGGGCTTGGGCTCCCGGTTTGGGATTTTTTTTTTTTTTTTTTATACAGCCTATACTACGTTAAGGTCTTTAAACCAGAACTTAAACCAGAAACAACCCAGAGTTTTATTGTCGTGGAGCAGGAATGGTTACAAAAGACAAATGGTCTACTTTCTGCCGATTTCAGAAAGATGGGCTGAACATTCAGCACATCAGAGCAATGATACCCATGCTGGGTGTTCTCCCACATTTTAGCTTCCCAAACCCCCACAGACCAGGGTATTTCAGTCCATTCTGGGGCCTCGGGTGCTGTTAGATCTTCCATCCATCCCTGAGCCTAAGGCCCTTAGGCAGGGCTCAAATACAGTAGTTGCTCAATAAGTGCACCGGGAAGCAAGCCATGGAACCATGGAGGAGAGCGGAGGGATGGGAATCAGGCATGCACAGAGAGGGGCTGCTCCCTGCCCCCCGTACGTGGCAGAACCAGCTTCTCACACTGTTTTCAAGCTCTGGCCTTTGCGGGCATAGTTATAGGATTTCAGAACATCTGTGCCTAGTGGGGAGCATGTCGACCCCATGGCCCTGAGTCTTCAGGGCGCCCGCTGTCAATATTCCTATCTGGCAGGTCCAGAGTGGGGTCCAGGAGCCTGAACTCCTCACAGGACACAGGGGCCAGTGATGGGGGTGGCCCAGGGACAGACACGACAGAATTGTCGCTCTGTGACAGGAAACCGAGCTCCCAAAGGCACTGAGGTCCACACTCTGGGGCAGACTCCAACCTGATTTCTGAGAAAGACTGTGTGTGGCTTCGCCTTCAGTTGCCCGAACAGCCCACCTCTGTGCCTAGTGGGGTAGCCTTCCCGTCAGGTTCTCTAGCATTTTAAGGGAAGAATTAACTCGACCCCTGCTTATCTGCCCACTGAGGCTTACGAGTCTGTCCCCAACCAGTAATTACGGCCATCTGCTTCCAAGCTCACGATTGTCATTGTTATCTCCTGCCGCCCAGCTGCCGGCCAGAGCCCGCTCTCCAGGCAATCCTATCGAGGGGGATCATCGAAGCGATGCTCTGACACAGAGAGCCCACGCTCCAGACACAACGACTAGATGCAATTAACACTTTAGTGAAGTCGTACCTCAATATTACGTCTGATGCTCATGGAAAGTCCCCTCCAGCTCTATGTGAATGAAAGCTGATTATGCAGTTGTCCTGGAATCGTGGTGATCAGGCTGTCCAGTGAGGTCTGAGTCTCCCCGAGCAGGAGCGGGCATGAGGACAGCGGTCCTCCCTCCTCAGAGCGGCGGATGCTCCTACCTCCAGAGGGACAGGCCCTGCAGCGTGGGCTTCCTGATCTCCCCTGGGGCTGCCACAAAGCTCAAAATCTGGGTTTACTTTAGGCGCTCCACTGCTTCATCTGCTTGTTTCCCATGCACTGGATCTTCTCTACGGTATTTGTTTGCTTGTTTTCTTCCATTTCGTTTGCAAGGCGCCTTTGCTTCAGAAAGAGGAAAGGTAGGCATTCCTGGAAAGTCAAAGTTTTATGGTGATAAAGGGCAAAATCATGCCGTGTCATCTTACTATCAATTATTAATATGACACATCAGAAAGGGAATAGTCCTCCCTGGTAAGCAGAAACAAGCTTCAGTTGTGGACCTCGCAGCACGCAGGGGTGGCCCGGCAAGGCCAGACTCCCGCTGCCAGGCTTGTCCTGTTTCTACCCATCTTCTCCTCCGCTCCCGCTTGTCAAAGGGGACCTGGAAGTCTCCTTCTGCGGGAATCTCGTGTTTATCCTCCATGGAGTTCTGAGCTGCCCTCTTCCAACCTCTTCCCACCTCACTGCTTGGCTTCACCTGCCTCCGAGCTCACGACTCCCAACCCAAAGGTCCAGCTGCAGAATGTCTTCACGTTCCAGAACACGCTGGAACCCAGCAACACTCTGCTGCTGCAGCCAAAGTCTTGGGTAAACATTAGACAAGTCGAGCGCGTGAGATTACATCTGGAGTATAAGCTGTCCTCAAGGAAGATGAGCAAGCAGAAGTCGGGGTGATGCCTGTGTATCTTGACTAGAAACCTCTATTCTATAATTGGATTGTCCCGACTCCTTTCTTTGTAGATCCTTGGTTATGGCTCTAGCCCACAGTTTCCACCCGGTACTCGAAAACTCCATTCCATGGGCAATTAGGCTGCAGGTTGCAAAGCCCCTTGTCTTCTCAGGCACCGGATAGGGAGGCTCTACGAGAGGGACATACACCTGGAACATACAGAGTCTCGCATGTTCCCGTAGGATGCCCCGGTGTTCCATGTACCACTAGGTTGGGAAGAAAAACCATGCCCGTTAAAAATGACACAAGGCTCTCTTCATTTCAAACTTCTGAAATCTACTTGTTGAGGTTTTCAGGATCTTGGGAAGGCATAACTGACATGCAATAAATTGCCTATCTTAAAAGTACACAGTTTCAGCTGATACGGGTTTATCGGCGAAGCCATCGCCTCTGTCGAGAAAGTGAACTCACCCACGACCTCCAGATGCCTCCTCGTGCCCCTTCGTGATTCCGCCCTGGCATCCTCCCCTTCCCCGCGCCCCCAGGCAAAGGCTGATCTGGTTCCTGTCTCTACAGATCAGTTTGCCAGGACCTCGTTATCTGGAATTGTACCAGTCCCTCTTTCTATCGGACTCCCTCCTCGTGGCTTAGCTCGGTAAGATCCACCTGTCACCACGAACGTGCGCATCACCTGTCACTTGTTCCTGCTGAGCACTGGCCCGTCACGCCAACAGACCAGTTTGTTCATCCGCTCACCCTGGGTGGGGCTTCGGGTTGTTTCCACTTTTTAGATATTACGAAGCCACCTGCTATAAATAGTCTTGTAGGGACCACTGGGTGGCTCAGTTGGTTGAGCGACTGCCTTCGGCTCAGGTCATGATCCCAGCGTCCTGGGTTCGAGTCCCACATCGGGCTCCTTGCTCGGCAGGGAGCCTGCTTCTCCCTCTGCCTCTGCCTGCCTCTCTGTCTGCCTGTGCTCGCTCTCTCTCTCTCTCTCTCTGACAAATAAATAAATAAAATATTTTTAAAAAATAATCGTGTACATTTTTATGTGAAATTATGCTTTCATTTCTTTGTTTTATGACCGAACATACAGTGTCTCTTGGCAAATATTCCATGCGCACTCGGAAAGGCTGTATTTTCTGTTTGGTTCTTAGCCGCCCATTAGGTCAAGTTGGTTGGCCGTGTTGGGCAAACCCTCTCTGTCCCTGCCAATTTTCCATCTTTTGTATCCATTATTGAAAGATAGGTATTAATATCTCTGGCTGTGGATTTTTCCATTCCTTCTTGCACGTCGTGAGTTCTTGTTTCATGTATTCATAGGTTCTCTTAGGTTCATAAACCTTTAGGATTGTTGTATTCTCTTGGTGAGTCCGTTCCTTTATCATGATCCAATGAGCTTTCTTATCCTTCAAGTGTTTGGTGGACGGAACTATCGAGGGTTTTCGCCGCCCCATCATGCTGCAGGAATAGCAGCTAAGCCATGTGTGATTCGGGCAAGGGCAGCCTGGCTGTCAGGGCCGGCAGGTGCCTGGGAGCCCCGGAGATGCTGTAACGTAGAACATCAGTGTGATCAGTGTGTGCGTGGAATGGATGATGCGTGGACCCTATGCCAGGTTTGTGAAACTGATTACTTTTAATGGAAATCTTCCAGGAATATTCTCTGGCAGGTCTCTCATTCACCTTGGGCTACTGTCTGTTTTGACGGTGGAAACTCTTCTTAGGGGTGTTATGGAGTGATGTGGGAAATGGGGATGTCAGCGTGGGCTCAGCGTGTCAGACATGGGGAGTGGGGCTTGCGTTTCTCCTTGAAGGGACTGAGGTGACTAAGTCCTGGGCTCCGGCTGCCCTCCCCGCGTGGATGCCTTCCTGCCCGCTTATCTTGTTAAAGCCGCCCTTCCACTTGGGATTCTGCCTGCATTCCGGCCATCTCTGCGTGGAGGTCCCGAGCACTGCCCACGGAAGATGCCCCAAACTGAAATCGCTATCTTTCCCGCAGACTCCGCTCCCCAGCGCCCACGCTTATTCTCGGGTGATGAGAATGAGTGTGGATACAACCACATCCGTGCGCGTGTGTCTACACGTGCACGCTCGCACAATGCTCCCCATCCATTCTGTCCTTGGTGGTCTTCCCCAGGCTCCCCCCGGACTGTCATCTCTCACGTCTCTCCTCCCTCCTCCTCTCCTTTCCCACATAACCCCTTTGCTCCGCCCCCCTGAAATTCTCATTATGCCTCAGGCGTGCATTTTCCTTTCGTTGATCTGTGCCAAGAATACACTTAACTTTCAAATTTACACCCAGAAAGCCATTTCTCATCCACTACGACAGAACACAACTTGTTTGCCTCTGCAGAGATTTCCTGCAGTCCCGGGGCCCCCCTGGCCCTTCCCTCCAAGCTGCCTGCACTCTCCATCCACGCCTGCACCGAGGCGCCGGCCGCCCGTCTGGCTCCTTCTCCCAGCTGCGTCCCAGGGAAACAACCTGTTCCAGGAACGGCTCTTTCTCCGCTCTTGCTCGCATACCCCAGCGTGCAAACTGGCGCGTGCAGGTGTGAGGGCGTCCTGCCCTACCTGACCCTCCTTACAGACCCTGTGCCCAGTCTCGGCTTTCCTCTGAACACTCTGCCAGGCGAAACTCAGCAGCCTGCTCGTGGCTGGCGCCGAGCTCTGCGTGCGGCTCCATCTGCTCACCTGTCTGGTGCCCGCCTGCCCTCAGTCTTCCTCGTGACAGCTTCGTGCCTCAGCTATGAACCCTCAACTTGCCCTTGGGTGTGTGCCTGTGGTTCCCGGGTTATCTTATTAACTCTCCATATAATGGGAGGGGATATTTATCTACCCTTTGGAAGAGCATTATTTCTGGGAAATACGCCTGAATTCCTGGCGGAGCCTAACCAGGAGGACCATTGCCCTGTAAACAAAATCGCATCCGTACCGCACCTAAACGGTGTGTTCAAAAGGACTGCGTGCCTGCCAGCCAGCCCCAGCCGGGGCAGGGCACAAGCATTCCACAAATGTTTGCTAGAACCCTGGCCCCGGCTCTGTAGAACATTCTAGGCTCTCAAGGGTATGAAGCAAAAGTCAGACTTTCCCTGTGCCTACGCTGGCAGATCAAGACAAAAACTAGTAAAAACAACTTTGAAAATGGCATGTACAGAACTAAGATGGCATTTTCATGACCTTGACCTTGAATCACAGCCATGTATGAGAATGGGAAGCAACACTGATGGACTATTTTGTAAATCAGTACAAAAAAAAAAAAAGAAAGAAAGAAAGAGAAGAAGAGAAAGAAAATTACAGATTGTCAAAGCAGAGAATTCATTCTTTTGTATACTCTATTCATTCGGTCCTCATCAAATATGGGTCAGTTCCTCTGCCAGAGGAAAGAAACAGAGAGCCTGACTCAAGGATTTCCAAAACAATTGAAGTGCTATGGTTTTTAATGTATTATCCAAAAGTGGGAAACTTTTATTAATCTGCTCATTTTAAAGCTTGGGAAAATCTTCTCGGTTTCGCTTGTGGAATAATTTGCCTAATGCCTAAGCTGATATTTTATTTTTGCTTCAACGTTTTCAAACTCAGCCTGCTTTTACGAATGGACAAAGATCTCCCAAGCACTGAGTGGGTATAAACAGTAACTGTGCTCTTTAGGCTTACTCCCCGGATCCTAATGTTAAAGATAAATTTTAAGTAGTTTTTAGGAAGTCTAAACAGACATGTCCACATTCCAAGTGGTCATATACATTTTATGCAGATGCCCCAAGCTTTCCCAATATACCCATTAATGTCCCGAAAAGAAAGAATTTTGACTGTATTCCTTAATTATTGGATTTTTTAATTTAATATAGTTTGCTTTCCCATTCACAAGAGCATGACCATCTTCCAATAAAGAAAGGAATATAATTCAGAGGATTTCTTTCAACTACATAATTTTCAATAATTCATAATGCCTTAGGATTTATTTTAAAAGAAGCAAGTCATCACCAGATCATTTACATTAATTCCTGTAAAGCCACATTCAAAATTCATTTTGGGCCTCTGACAAAGCTTTTATATTAAGGATTTTTTTTTTCATTTATTAAATTCACTTATGTGAGCCTTAACAAAAGCTGTTTACTTGAAGACTTAAACAGGCTATAATGTTTTCAGTGTTGAAAAATGTGTGTTGTCTTTCAATTACTAAAGGGGAAAAAAACAAAAAAACAAACAAAAAAAGAACAGACTTTCCAGTCGGTCTGCTGGCTCTGGGACGATTCCGATTATTTCTGGCCCCCTGCATTGCTGGTCTGTGCCCCCAAATCCAACGTAGATGTCCTCAAAAACAGTTTCTGCTCTAACAAAACAAGAGTTTATGATTCACTTTCAGACTTTGTTCTTTCAACCGACTTGTTTGTCCAGGAAAACAGATTTCCAAGACTTGCACACACAGCAGGATCTTTGTGCCCCTGTTTTCAGTCCTCTGTTGCTGGGATGACACGACTTTTGGCTCATGAAACATGCACGAGAGATAAGTGGAGAAAAACACGATAATCTTGGGAGGTTCTTTCTTCCCCCAGTGATGCACCATCCCTGGCCGAGGAAAAGGACTGGCTTGTAAAATGACCCGCAACAAGGAACCGGAACGCTTAAAATCCCCCAGCCTGCGGGGTGTTGAGGTGTTGAGAAGGCGTGTCCTGTGAGTCTCTGGCATGCCTGGACCTGCCGGTGTGATACATTTTGACACATTTATCCAAGCTGCTTGCTTGTATCCTTTTTCTACTTTCTTCCAGGCCGCTCCCCGCTCTGCCTCAAGTCCTTGCGGGCTCCCCGCTTGGAGTCTCCACCCTCTGTTGCCACGGGTTAAAATCCCTGTCCCCGGATCTCCCAGCCTGCCGCCTACTCTGAGGCCGAAAGGCAGGTGTTGAGGTCTTCGAGTTCAATTACAAGAAACTGCTTCCTTCATTTCTACTTGGAGGAAAACCCGCACCGTGGAGGGCTTGCCATGCAAATCAGCCGGAGGTAGAAGGCGCTGTCTCGCGTTTCTAAGCAGGGAGCAGAGAGATAAGGGCAGGTGAAGTTTAAACACTTCTCCCTTCAGGCAGAAGAAGGAAAAAGCAGGTATTGCTGGCGAGCGATAGCTACGGCCACCAAGGTCCCACTGTGACATTCGGCTCCCCGCAGCCTCGAGGTGTACTGACGCCATGGGACCAGCCGCCACGCTGTGGCTCTAGCTGCTGTCCCCATGCAGGGACAGCACCCACAGGCTTTGGTCCCCTGGGATCAGCCAACTCCCTGGGAAGGAAATTCTAGGCCCAGGGTCTGACTGAAAGACCCTGTCTGGCTTCCCACTCCCTCGTGCTGACCACTCGGAACCTCAGAGTCCTCTTTGGGGAGGAAGCCTCCTTCCCTCGAGGCCTTGAGAGGCTGATAAAAAAAAAAGCACTTGGTGAAACTCTGCGAGAATTGCCCGTGGCTCTTCCACCCTTTGCGATTCCTTTTCTTCTAGATCTTTCTCCAGCCCCCATCCTCTTCCAGTTGCTTCTCCCAGACTCTCCTCTGCTCTATCCTCACAAGTAATTCCTTGGCTGACTTCAGTCTCCTCGTTCACTGGGTTTCCTTCCTCTGTTCCCATTTCATGTTTCTCTTTCTCTGTTCCCTGTACCTGCGAATTCAGAAAATGTCAGCAGAAGCCTCCGTACCGTTTTACCTTCTCTGACAAGAGAAGGGGGGCTGGAGCCGCATGATTCAAAATTAGAAATGGTTCCAAACTCTGCATAATTCTGCTCGCTGGAGAGTGAGGGACAAGACCGTGTTTCTGCAATAACTTGCTAATCGATGAGAGAATCGTGGATGATTTTCTAGTAAAAGTTACCAGTCTAAAATACGTTTATCCTAAGAAGGTAGATTCAGTTGTTGTTAATACACCAGCTACAAAAGGGGTGTTTGTGTGTGTGTGAAAGTAGTTCTCCATATACTACTGTTGGCTACGAAAATACTTGCAGGCCACAGTGGTAGAACAGACATTATTTAAACATTATTTTTCACATTATTACAGTAAGAACTGAAAGAGAAGGTGGTGGGGAAGAGAAACGCAGGAGACAGGGAGAGAAGAGTGTGGGAAAGACAGGGGAGAGAAACAGGAAACTCTACCTAAAGGTAAACACTTGGTGCATAATGTAGGTAGTTTCCAAAATTCCATTTGTAAGACACATGGCCGAGGAAAGCTTTCTGTTGATTTTAAATCCACATCTTCTGTTCCCACCCCACATATTCTGATCTGGGGACAGGGGCCGAGTCCTGCTGGCGTGCACCCCAGGGAATTGTTCACAGGTGTTCTGTTTCCAGGTTAGTGCAGTTGTCCCCAGATCCATGACTCCTGTTAGATTCCTTCTGGGAGCTTGGAAAATAAGGATCCTGGTTGTTGGAGGGGGTCCGGGCATCCGTCCTCGTAAAACTCTTCCTCAATTGTCCCCAGACTCAGCAGATGTCCGGAGCAATCATCTGGCATATTAGCTTAGGGCTCAGAGAACTTAGGGTTATAGTCACAACTCCCACACCCCGCTGTGTGACTCTGAACACATGACTAAACCCCTCTGGGCTTCTGTATCCGCCTCTGGAAATTAGGGGACACTCATTTCCACCACAGGGATTAGAGCCATGGTTCTTGACCTGGGCAGCATACCCCGACCATCTGGGAGGTTTTAACGGGGTCAGGCCCCACCGCCGACCTGAATCAGAATGTGGAGCGCCACACTCGCGCTGCAGGGTTTGCCACGCTGCCCTCGTGCTTGAGGACTTGTACGTTGGAGATTAAGTGAGATACCGGTGTTGCTGCCGATGCTCTACTCCTACTGAGGGAGCTCCCAGCGGTTATATGTCGTGTCCCCTCTGGTGGGAAGGACCCTGCTAGCCCGCCGCCCGCGGTGCCTTTGTCCATCCTCC
>RCUC01072969.1:0-10018 GCA_003697995.1 Taxidea taxus jeffersonii
TGACTGATGGGGGCCGGGTCTGTGGAGAAGGGATATAACTCCCTTTGTGCAGGGGAACCAATCCCTGGAACTCACCTCCCAGTAGACCGAATCCTCAAAGCAGTTCTCATCAGCGGGTTGTCCCCAGACTGGCAATTTCAGGATAATTCCTAAGGAAAGTTAGGGGTCACACAAGGTCAGGAACCACTTCCTCTTAGCCTACCCAGGCCTTCCCCTTAGCTGAGAAGCACCCCATCCCCACCTCACAACTCAGTCCCAAAGCCACAAGTGCACAGGATTCCTGTGAGCTCCGGGCTGACCTCTGGTACATGCTCTTGGGTCCCCCAACCACAACAGCCCAGGCTTCTCTGGCCCAGCCACTTCCACTCACCCACGATGCCGCCGCCCACCAGGGCCATGGCCAGGGACACAAAGAGACCAGCAGCCTGAAACTTGCCCTGCATGCTTGCGTTCCAGTTAGTCTTGAAACCATCAGAGCCAAAGGCAAGGGCAAGCCTGGGGTGGAGATCAGGGGCAGATCAGGGCTGCACAGAGAGGCCAAGAAACCCCTTGCTGTCGCCCACAAATGTGAGCGGGCACCAAGGCTCTGAGCCTTCCCGTGTGCACTAGACAGATCAGATGGTTTCTAAGACTCTTGAGGAGGGACAGAGGTTGGGGAGAGAGGCCCATGGACAGTGGTTCAGGTTGGGGAAGGCTTGGGGTAGAGACGGTATGTTGGACCCGGGAGGAACAGCAGAAAGGAGGGATGGAGAAGGAAGGAGGGAGCTCTGGCTCCCCTGCCCCTCCTCCATACCTACCCCTTTATTCCATACACATCGGTGGTGGCGCAAGACGCCGTCACGGCACCCACGATGGCACCGATGATGCCGGGAATGCCGTGCAGGTTGTGAATGCCGCACGTGTCCTGGATCCGCAGCCGGGCCTCCAGGAATGGCTGGACAGGGGAGACGGGTGCTACTCAGGCCCTGAGCAGTGGCAGGGGTGTGGGGAGGCCCCAAATACACGGAAACCCATGATCCTCCAGCCCTTAGCCCCTGGCCTGGGGTCCTCACCGTCAGGTACACAAAACCCAGGGTGGAGACGATGCCGCAGATGAAGCCAACGATGAGGGAGCCGTAAGGCATGAGCATCATTTCAGCGGCCGTCCCCACGGCCACCCCTCCTGCAAGCGTGGCGTTCTGGATGTGCACCTGGGTAGGGCGGGCAGGGCGGGCCGGAGCTCAGTCCTGCCCCCGGAGCCCGCCCGCACCCGCACGCCGTGTCTGGGGGCTGCTGGCGCTGGGAGGCAGGGATGACTCCGAGGGCATCTCGCAAGCCCGCACACTGCAGAGGGCGCCGGCCCGAGCCCGCTCCTGTGCTCTCTGCACACTGGGCACCCCCACCAGCAGGCTGGCCATCGTCCACCGACACAAATCGGCGTAATTGTGTCGGGGTGGGTGAACCCTCTTGGCACGTCCACACCTTCCCTCTAGCTCTGCGTGCACAGGTGCGCATGTCTGATGCGCTCTACACACACGTCTGCTGACGTCAGCCGCCTGTGGGACCCACGCATGCGCAAACGCCCGTGCCGGCGTCTGGGGGCCTGTGCCAGCGCCCGCTGACCCTCTCTGGGGGCCGACAGCTCCCCGTACTGTGCTGCCCGCTGTGGGGAGGATTTCCGTCTCCACAACCAGCCCAGGAGGTAAGGACAGTAATCTTTGGATGTTCGCAGAGGAGGAAATGGAGGTGCAGGGAGACCACACAGCTAGCAAGGGGCAGAAAGGTGTCTTGATCCGGATCTGTGTGGAGCCGGGGGCCCCTGACTTTGACCCTATTCTGTGTCCTTGTCTGCGCGGGGGTGTTGGGCGCACGCAGGGTTTGTCTGATTCTCTTCCCCCTGATGCGAGCGTCCCTACGTCTCTGGGGGGTGAGTGTCCCAGCACACATATGCCCGCGTCAAGAAGCTAGTGCCAGACTAGGAAATCGAGAGGCGGTCTTCTTTTTATAGAAAAATTGGCCAACACCTATGGGGTTTGGCCCCTCCCCACTAACGACAGAACGGTCTGTCCCAGTGGTGTGAGAGAAAGGACACTGCAAAACCATACGCCCCCCACAAACCTCCCCAGGGGAGTGGACAGACATCAAAGGGGTCCCCTTTCTGAGGGTATGGGGCACGGCAGGTGGAGGCAGCTTTAGGAAGGCTGAGGACCAGCGTTTGGAGGAAGGGAAGCCCCACAGAGGAGAAATGCCCCTGGCAACCGGACCAGGCTGGTCTGATGGGGCCCTCAGCCCAGAAGAGCTATCAGCACCCCGGGCTGGGAGGAGGAGAATGAAGAGGAGGAGACGCTCACCCAGAGCAGCCAGTGTAACAGAATCTGGGAATCTGGTTCTGGGCTCTGCGGAAATCCAGCTATGGGATCCAAACAAATCATTTCTCCCCGAGACTCAGTTTTTTCGTCTGCAGGATGGGTGTGATCACCCTGATGCTGCCTGCCTCAGAGATTCGTTGGCCGGACATGGTGATCAGTGCCCACCTGGCACAGGCAGTCATAGTCACACCTCCCCCCGGGGCTCCTCAGTCTCCCCCCAGCCGCCCCCCCAACCCCCACTCACCATGTCCAGCTTGCCCTTCTTGTGCAAGGCGCTGGACAGTGCTACCGAGGTGAGCACACAGGCTGCCAACGAGCAGTAGGTGTTGATGGCAGCTCGGTGCTGGGCGTCTCCGTGGTTGGACACAGCTGAGTTGAAGCTGGGCCAGTACATCCACAGGAAGAGGGTACCTGGCCAGACCAGACAGGACCGGTATGCCCGGGGGGAAGAGGTGTTAGATGGGCCCAAGAGAGCTTAGGCAGACTTCTTGTCCTTTAGTTCCAGAGATGTCACAAGACTCATGTGCCCCAGTAGTTTCCCACCCCTGCAGCTTTACTCATGCTGAGGGCTCTTCCCAGAACATCCTTCCTGCCTAACTTCCACTTAGCCCTTCTCTGCGCCAGGAAGACTACCCTGGCCCCATAACTGGGCTAAATGCCTCCCCACTTGCTCCCATGGCATCATGAGGGAGAATCTTTTTCCCTGCTGTAGTTAGATCATCTGGTAACATAGCCATCTCTTCCACCATACTGTGAGGAGCTCCTTGAAGGCAGGGTTGGGTTTTAGGAGACCAGAGTGGGTGGTTGGGATGTATTCTCTGGAATGAATGGACACAGGAAGTAGGAATTCACACTTTGCCCTCGCCCAGGGGATGGACTGATCAGTTTCTGGGCGCCGCTTCATTTGCCTTGGGGCATCCTAGGGAATACAGGGCGAGTGACCAACTTCTTCCAGCCCCACAGGAAAAAGGGAAAACATCTGGGATCCCGGAGGTGTCTAGAGGCACCCCCTCCTCTGCTTTTCCCCCAAGGGAACTGCCTACCACCCACCAGACCACGTGGGGATCAGGTGTAATTACGGCAGCCTGAACTCCTCCTGGAGACCCTCACCAGTTAATAGGGGTTCTCACTCCTCATGGTGGTCCTCACGCATCCTAGGGGCTCTCACTCCTCATGGTAGCCCTCAGGCATCATGATGGCCCGTAGCCACCAGGGCCATCTTCCCCCATCCCGGTGGCCCTCATTCATTATAGCAGCTCTCACCAATCATGGCAAAGAGGTCCGAGTGGTACACAGCTTTCTGCCTCTCCTTGCTCTGATGTAGGCTGGGCCGGTAGAGGATCCAGGTCACTGTGAGCCCAAAGTAGGCGCCAAATGTGTGGATGGTCATAGAGCCCCCTGCGTCCTTTACCTAGGGTGTAGGGATCTGTCAGACTCGGATACCTTCTCTCTCTCCCAACTATTAGCACTTTCTTTGCCCACTCCCATGAAACACACACACACACACACACACACACACACAGAGCTCCATCTGTCTGACTCCACGAGCTGCAGGATGGAGCTCAGGGCCCCCACAGACCAATCAGTTGGGAAGGGGAGAAAGTGGGGATCCCTGAGCCCAAGCTGTGAGACTGTCAGCAAAATGCCAGGGCATCGTCACCCAGCAGATGGGATTGTGCCCCGATGGGAAACCCCAGGCTTGGAGAGGACCTTGCTCAGTCATGCAGCGGGAAGAGGTGAAGCAGAGCTAGAACCCAGGCCCACTCCCTATCTAGTTTGTCACCCACTAGCTTCTACTGTGTCTTAATTCCTGGGAGCCCTGTTGTTTCCTCTGGGCCTCCCCTCTCCACATTGCTTCCTCCACAGTCACTCCTGGCCCAGCCCCAGTCCATCTAGAAGGCCACCCCTCATCTCCCTGGCATCCTGCCACACTTGTTGCCTGACAACCTTCCTGCTCACCGCCCGCCCCCTAGCCCATCCCTACCCCACCCTCCTCTCCTCTGTCCCCTACAGTCAGAATACGAAGATCGGTTTCTTCCTCTTCTGTCCCCTTCTGCCCTACCCCACTCTGGGCCTCAAGTTCCTCCTTCACAAAGTGGGGGAGACCAGGGGGCCTTATTTAGTAGGGTTGTCTCAATGATGAAACTAGACAACTTGTGTCTGGCACCTGGCAAGCGCCTGATACCCCATAGGGGCTTGGTTGACTTAGCCTTCCTCCCTGTGCCTCCACCTCCTCTCTAGCCTCCTCTTCCTCCCCACTCAGAACCAATCTCAGGGGAAATTCCAATCAGAATCACAGACTTGCTCCTTCACTGTAGGTGGGGAAATCCCGGCAGAGAGGTTAAGTGTGTTGTCCAAGGTCGCAGAGCTAGTTAGTTGTTGGCAGAACTGGGTTTCGTGGTTCCCAGCCTGACGAGTGCCTCTATTAGCTCTGGGACCTGGGCTGAGCCCCTTAACCTCTGAGCCTCAACTTTCTCTTCTGTTAAGTGGGGATAATAATTGCGCCTATCTCAGAGGTGAGGATTAATGAGGTAAGCCATGTGAAGCATTTAGAGCAGGGACCAGCCAAGGGCAAGTGCTCCTTGCATGTCAGCAGGGACTTGACACAGAGACAGACTCAAAGCTTGTCATGCATTCAAAGAATCTCTGTAACAGGTTGGGAGGATTTTTGAGACCCTCTTAACTTGTGCCCAAGATTCATTCTTGGCACACATCCTCTTCCAGCCAGGTCGGCCCACTGGAAACCTCTCACCGTGGGCCTCCCTCAAGGCCTAGGCACTCACTGTTCCCTCTGCTTCACTCTTTCGCCTGGTTATTTCCCACTTGACTTCTAGCTTTGACATTTCTTCCTCCAGGATGCCTCTCTGACCTATCCTGCTGCTTCAGACACCTCCCCCAACCCTTTAGGCCATCAAGGCCCTGACCCCACTCCTCATTATACTACGTGATTACTGTCTACTGACTTCCTAGCTCCTTCTAGATTGTGAACTCCTTAGCGTCTAAAGAGGTCTGCCCAGCTATGTATGAGGTTCCAGGAGCATTGCCCGATGTGTGCTCAGACTCCAAAATGCATTTACTTGATAAATATCTGTTGTGCCCTTATTAGGCATTGAACTAGGTACTGGAGATCCTGACGGCCCAGACACATCAGGTTTATCAGAAAAGGAGAAAGTTTACAAAGAAAATGAAGCAAGTCAATGTGAGAGATAGTGACTTGGGGTGGAATGGGGCAGTGAGATAGAGGCCAACACTGTGGGATGGCAGGGAATCTGGGAGGGCCTCTCTGAAGAGGTAATATTCCAGCTGAGACCTCAGTAATGAAAATGACTGAGGGAGGAGCATTCCAGGCAAAGGGAATTGTAAGTGCAAAGGCCCTGAGGTGGGACCAAGGATGATGCATTGAAGAGCAGACAGCAGGGCGTGGCCAAAGCATGGAGAGATGGGGAGAAAGTAGAGTATAAGCTTGGAGGGAAAGGCTGGGGGCAGAACATGTGGGGCTTTACAACAAATTTGGATTTTACTCAAAGTGAAATTTTAAAAACCACTGGAGGGTTTTGATTAGGGGAATGGTCTTACACACATTATTAACAGGTCTCCATGGCTGCTGGCGGAGATTGGCCTGAGGCAGTGAGTAGGGCAAGGATGAAGATAGGGAAATGAATTAAGAGAAAGAGATATGGTGGCTTGGACCAATCTGGTGGCTGAAGAAAATGACAAAATGAATGACTGAATGTAGTGTGATCTAAAAGAGAAAACAAAACAAAAACAAAAAAAATCTCTACCCCTTGTGGGGGGCGGAAATGTTCCAGGCAGAGTCCAAATGTAGAGGAGTTGGGGGCTAAGAAATGGATGAGGTCCCTGAATGACCTTCACCCCTGCAAAGGTACCAAAGAGGTATCTGAGCTAGAGTCAGAGGTCTAAGGTGCCCCTTACTTGAGCCATTGAATCAGCCGACTTCAAGGGGCGTCCTGCCAGAGTCCACATGAATGTCATCTCTGGAGTTGTGCAGGACACAACCTATGCAGCTGTCCATGTCTACCATGGCTTTTCCCCTAGGATCCTTCCTTACAGACGTGCCCCCACCCCCAATATTCTGGGTCCTTTTCTTGGCAGAGCAAACTGGGAATGAGGTGTGTGTGTGTGTGTGCAGGAACACCCACTCTTTCCATCTGATATGCTGGAAAGAGAAAGGAAGGAGAAAACCACCATATGAAGAACCCCTGCTCTGCCAATGTGCTGATCTGATTGGCTAGGTGGACCACCATCCCTGCCCAAATAAATGTCATTACTCTCCTTTCAGTGATAAGGAGACTGAGGTTCAGAAGGTTAAGCGACTGGCCAAGGGTGAACTGAATCCAGCCAGCATGCCTCCCTAGCCCTCCTTTTCTCTCCTCCCCTGCTGTCACCCCATGTGTCCCCCTGAACCGCCATCCTTGGGCCCTGCTCACCTCTAGCAGACTGAGGAGGATGTACTCATTCACTGAAAAGAGAGTGACTTGGAAGAGGGTCATGATGAGTAGCTGGACAGGGCTGAATTTGCCCAGAATTGCCCCAAAGGCCACACAGACAGAGCCCACGCAGAAGTCCGCATTGATGAGGCTGTGGGGAGACAGGTCAGGGCAGGGTCTGAGGCAACAGCAAAAGGTGGCACTCTGAGTCCCGGGCTTGAATCTGGACGTTGGCCATCTGTGCATTTGGCTTTGTGGCTTAACCTTTCTGAGCCTCAGTTTCACGGTGTGGTCATGAGCACATGGTATCTCTCTCTCTCTCTCTTTTTTTTTTAATGTTCTGTTAGTCACCATGCAGTACATCATTAGTTTTTGATATAATGTTCCATGATTCCTTGCTTACATATAACACCCAGTGCTCCCTGCAATCCGTGCCCTCCTTAAAACCCATCATTGGGTTCACCCGTACCATCCCCGCTCCCCAGCACAGAGCATCTTAAAGCTACTCTAGGAATGAAAAGAAATAGCACGTGAAAGGCCATCCCAGCAATGGCATGCACCCTTCCTCCGTAGCCCCCAGTGCCCCCTCAGGGAGCTTGTGTTCAAGGCACCCAAGTCATCTGGCTGCTGTTCTAGGACATGCCCCATATGTGGGGGCTTGTCCTGCCCTCCATCCTCTACCTGCCCTTCCAGAACAACCTCTGACTGCCTCTTTTTTCAGGAAGCCTTCCTCAATTCCTCCAGGCAGATGTGGTCTCCACCTCCAGACCCTTATCTCTCACTTTACACATGCTTCTGTCTTCCAGGGCCCTCCTTGGGTTGGAGCTCGCATGACCTCCTCTTCACCTTACCTGGGAGAGAGGATCTGTGTCCCCGGAAGAAAGAGAGGCCTTCCTGCAGGAGGTAGGTAGGGAGCTGGGGGCTGGGTGGAAGGGGGCAGGAAAGCCAACAGAGAGAACAGAGGCAGAGGAGCCTCCTTCTTAAGTCTGGACCCTGAAGGCCCAGCCAGCCAGCAGAAGGCTGATGGAGAGGTAGACAGCCAGGCAGATGTCGTGGGGCCAAAGGAGACCCTGGTTCCATCCACATGCCTGCATAACCCAGGCCTTTCTGTGCTCAACCAGCAGGAAAGCTGTCAAGGATTCCAAGGCAGACTCATGAGAGTTGTTAATGGGGTGGGGATGGGTGCAGGGACAATAGAGGCTACTTCCTCAAGCCATTCACATCCAGAGGAAGTGCCCCTGCCCCATGCTCAGGTGTATGAGAATCAGGAGGTGAGAAGTAAGAAGCCAGCTAATTGTAGGGCCAGGGTGTGGAATAGGCCCGGCTGTCAGGGTCCCTCCCAAGATGAGGGTGTTCATTGGAACCTCGGCTTCTCTATGAGCCTTGTTTACTGCTGTGTCCCCAGGGCCTCACACAGGGTCTGACTGAAGGAATCATGGCAGTTACTAAGTGCCAGGCAGGGAAACACCCGCTAGGTACTGTATAGGCTCTCCTGTACCACACCCAAACCTGAGGGGACAGGTACTATTACTAACCATATCGTAGAGATGGAACGGGGGGCTTAGAGAGGCTGTGTTATTTGCTCACGTTCCCATAACTGTAGCCAGAAGACCCATTGGACAGACGTGACCATTGGGAAGAAGGGAGAGGGAGAGCAGAAAAACCCACATCTTGGCCCATCAGCTCCCTGGAGACGGAGGCTTGCATGTCCCATCGCAGGAGGGCCCATTAGAGGCTGGGGCAGAGCCTAAGGGCATCACCCTACAGCGACAGGTGGAACCTGGAGGACTCCTTAGCGGGGACAGGACAGAAGCCAGGAGGAGGGTCTGGGGACAACGTGGTCATCCAGCCCTGAGCACCAGGACTGGCTCCAGCTCAGTTGCTGGAAATCAATTCCCTGAAAACCAATTTGCCAAAATCTCAATTTGTCAAGTGACCAACTTGCCCCATAACTGGTTCACCACACACTTCCAACTCACAAAGTTTATGATGATCCCCTTTGAAAATTTCTAAAAAGTTGTATGCTTCTGTTTTTTTCAACTAGCCATAGCTCTCTTGCTGGGGTGGCCAGTAAATATATTACAGGTGTTTTTATACTTTGGGTCTCCAGTTTTGGGAGTGAGACTTTTCTTGTGTATTTTGAACTGCATGGTGATATGCATGTCAACGGTTTTATATACAAAAGACTGACTTACTGATTCCAACACATTTTCCATCTTGCCAACTGTTTTTCCAGTTTCTATTAAGTCATTTAAGAAGACTTAAGTCACTGGCTTCACTGACCAGCTTGAGTGAATGAGTATCTTGCAAGTATCTGGCTAAGGTTTTACATTTCAGACACCTGGCATGTGATCCCCCGTTGGTGCCCTGAATGTGACGTGGTGTTATGGCAATTTGCCTCTAAACCCTTTCTGTGGACTTGGTCTTCCAAGCAGGCCAATCAGTGTTCCTTCGCATACCCGCCCCCTCGCCCTCTGGGCTCCGCCCCCGGGCACGCCCTCGCCCGGGCCCCGCCCCGGGCCCGCCCTCTGGCCCCGGGGCCCGCCCTCTGGCCCCGGGGCCCGCCCCGCGCTCACTTTTCCACGCCCACGTGAATGTAGCCCTGGTGGTAGGAATGGAACCAGCCCTGCATGAGCAGCGCCCATTGGATGCCGAAGGCCGCCAGCAGGAAATTGAAGCCAACAGAGCTGTAACCGTAGCGCTGCAGGAAAGTCATGAGGAAGCCGAAACCCACGAAGATCATCACGTGCACGTCCTGGAAGCCTGAGGGGAGAGCGCAGCTCGGGGTCTCGGTGGTCTGAGCCAGCGCCCCCTGGCGCAGCGCCTGGCGTCTTCCGGGACGCCCGGCCCCAGGCAGCCTCCGGAACACCCCCCCCCCCCCCCCCCCCCCCACCCCCCGGTCTCTGCATCTGGATCCCGGGGCCCAGGTGCAGTTGCTGCAGGAAGAACAGCCACTGCCCCCATCTGGAGGGGGCTGGGCTGCGGGGGGGACCGAGGTGAGCCTCCCACTACAGAACGCTCGTTCTATTGCCAAGACAGGCTGTGCCCTGCTAGAGCGCAAAATTTGGCGCCAGGCTGTGGCTCACACCTAGAGTGTAGGGTCTAGAACCCAGATTTTCTGCGGTCTTGCCCCCTCAACTCTGTTTTTTTAGTACAGAGAAGTTAGTCTCCCCTGAGTCCGTCTCTGGAGGGGCCAAGCACATGAGTTGATCATCCCCCCCC
>RCUC01072981.1:0-10683 GCA_003697995.1 Taxidea taxus jeffersonii
CATCCTGTCCTTCCATCCCTCCGTCCATCCCTTTAACCACACCTCCCACCCTCCCTCCATCCTTCCCCTACCCTATTCTAGACATGGGAATTATACAATGAAAAGAACCAGTCCTCTAGTCCCCGTAGAAGGTTATAGCCTAGTGAAGATCACAAACAAGTTAACAGGCTCTTCTTTCTTTATCTCCAGCAGATAACCTTCATCTCATACTCTCAATTACCAAGGATAGAGTAGACTCACTAGTGCTTAAGGGACAGCGAAAACTTTATTATAGCACACACTTCTCGGGGCAAAGCCAATATATAGGAAATGAAACAAGCTGAAAGAGAGACTGAATTGACCTAAAGTGAATGTCTTAAAATCCAGACTGTGTCATTAGACAAAGCACTCAGTTCCTTAAAAAATAAAAAAACAAAAAAAAAAATGTATAAGGGAATACTAACTCATCCAGAGAGATGCAGCCTGGACTTAGGAATCTGGAAGCCAACTGGCTATTTTGGAGCCTTGCATCTTTGCTCTGCCACTACTAACAATCGCTGGCTTAGTTTATGCTTAGTTGATGGCCTGTTCATGTTGTAAAGGACCAACACCATTTTTCTCTTATACATGTGTATGCATGTCTCTTTCCCCACTGCTGCCCTGGGTCCCTGGCTCCTTTTCTATGGCACTGTCTCCTCTGACTCTTTCTGAGCATCTCTTTTCTACGCCAGACTTAATTCTAATTACCTTGCCTTCTGACTACCCCAAACCCCAGATGACCCTTCTCTACCACTTGGGCAGGGCCGCAATTTTTTCAACCCTTTTTCTCCCGCCCACTTCCCATTTATTTGGTTCAACTCAACTAAGAATTAGGAAAGCAAAACTACCAAAGCTAATTCACACTAAAGTGTAAGGGGCTGTTCCCAATCATTCATTCCAGCCTTAAAAGCACGGGCCTGGGAGTGCAAAATCTGAGACAATATCAGTTCTTACAGTTTACTCACTCCTTGGCCTTGGCAGATGGTTTAACTTTTCAGTACTTCCCTTTCTTTATCTTTAACTCTTAGGTAATTGTTGTGAGGATATGTATATTAAGTGCTTAGCATAGTACTGGGCACATATTAAGTACTCAGTAATTAGGAGCAGATATTAGGTGTGTTTTTTCTGACAGGTGGGCTCTCACCTTTTTTTTTTTTCCTAAAGGAAGCAGAGACAAGCTGCCTAGTGTGAGCCACAAAGACCTGACTGTACCTTATTCTGTAAGCTCCAGCCCCTGGGGAGTGGGTACTTTCTGCTGGTTAGGGGAAAAGCCAACTCAGTTCAGCAAATATCTGTTAAATTCTTGCCCTATTGTCGGGTCTGAAGGGACAAACACATCTAAGACTTGATCCTGGGGCTAGGCACTACATTTGTTGGTGGCTAGCACACAAAAAGATCGTAACAGTGCAGTCACAATGGCCATGATAGAGCTGTGATAGGAGTTACTGAATTCAGGTCAGGGAAAGGGACTCAGGAAAGATGACCATTGAGCCGAGTCTCTTGTTCTTGTGGGTGTTTAAGCATTTTTTCCTGAAATTCTAATTAGATCTGTAATTGATATACTACTTGGACATTCCTCCTAAGGTCCCAATACAGGCATTTCAAAAGCTTTTGGGACAGTTTTGTGTCCTGCCTTTCTGTCCTCTTTCAGTCTTCCAGATAAGCCTAAAAATGCTTGATTCCTCCATATTATAAGTGTGTATCTGGTGTTTCTCAATTAATTACCGGGGAGCTGATACATTTATGTCCCAGAACCACATAACACAATAGCAAGGATGCCAACTGTTTAAAATAGGCCAGATTAGCCGCCCCCTTCCACACGCTCACGCTGAGCTAGTACCCGCGCTTGGAATCGGGTCGCAACCCCAGACGCGCCTGCCGCCTGCCACTGCCTCTGGACCACGGACCCCCGCAAAGTGAGCGAGCTTCGGGCCTTCGTGAAAATGTGTAAGCAGGATCCGAGCGTTCTGCACACCGAGGAAATGAGTTTCCTGCGGGAGTGGGTGGAGAGCATGGGAGGTAAAATACCACCTGCCACTCATAAAACTAAGTCAGAAGACAATATCAAGGAAGAAAAACCAGATAGTAAGAAGGCGGAGGAAAACATAAAGACAGATGAACCATCAAGTGAGGAAAGTGATCTAGAAATTGACAATGAAGGTGTGATTGAACCAGATACTGATGCCCCTCAAGAAATGGGAGATGAAAATGTAGAGATAACCGAGGAAATGATGGATCAGGCAAATGATAAAAAAGTGGCTGCCATTGATGCCCTAAATGATGGTGAACTACAGAAAGCCATTGACTTGTTCACAGATGCCATCAAACTAAATCCTCGCTTGGCCATTCTGTATGCCAAGAGAGCCAGTGTCTTCATCAAATTACAGAAGCCAAATGCTGCCATTCGAGACTGTGACAGAGCTATTGAAATAAATCCTGATTCAGCTCAGCCTTACAAGTGGCGTGGGAAAGCACATAGACTTCTAGGCCATTGGGAAGAAGCAGCACATGATCTTGCCCTTGCTTGTAAACTGGATTATGATGAAGATGCCAGTGCAATGCTGAAAGAAGTTCAACCGAGGGCCCAGAAAATTGCTGAACATCGGAGAAAGTATGAGCGAAAACGTGAAGAGCGAGAGATCAAAGAAAGAATAGAAAGGGTTAAGAAGGCTCCGGAAGAACATGAGAGAGCCCAGAGGGAGGAAGAAGCCAGATGACAATCAGGAGCTCAGTATGGCTCTTTCCCAGGTGGCTTTCCTGGGGGAATGCCTGGTAATTTTCCTGGAGGAATGCCTGGAATGGCAGGGGGGATGCCTGGAATGACAGGAATGCCTGGGCTCAATGAAATTCTTAGTGATCCTGAAGTTCTTGCAGCCATGCAGGATCCGGAAGTTATGGTGGCCTTCCAGGATGTGGCCCAGAACCCAGCCAATATGTCGAAATATCAGAACAACCCAAACGTTATGAATCTCATCAGTAAATTGTCAGCCAAATTTGGAGGTCAAGCATAATGCCCTTCTGACAAATAAAGCCCTTGCTGAAGGAAAAGCAACTTCGATCACCTAATGGATGTCGCAATAATACAAACCAGTGTACCTCTGACCTTCTCATGAAGAAAGCTGGGGTGCTGTGAAGAGAATCCCTACCCCTCTGCTCCCCGTGCAACTGAAACATTCTACAATGGTTTGCCATTAGGGTATTCATTCAGATAATGTTTCCCTACTAGGAACTACAAACTTTAAATACTTTTTAAACCTTAAAAATATTTAAAAACATATTAAAAGGGTGTGTTAGAACCTAAAAAAAAAAATAGGCCAGATTAATTTCCTGCCAGCTTTATTGAATCTCTGTCCCAAGGGTAATACTGGAACGTGAAGCCTGATTATTTTTCTATAAGTTGCATGTCCTCTCCAAGGTACCACGCTGCCCTCAGACAGCCCCTGATGCCTCAGAATTTTCGAGAGAGGACCTAGGACATAAGGCATTGTATTTGTGTTGGATCTTCAGGCACTGGTGGAGAACTATGGGAAACAGAAGGACCACTCACTATGTCTCATACAGTCTCTGCCATTTCCCTCTGTCGTAAACTCAAGACGAAGAACTCTTGGGTTAGTTGGTTTTACAAAGTTCTCAGTTATGTACAACTTGGCCTTGTGTAAATACAAGATACTGAGTTATTACTCTGTTATTTCTTCTTTTAAGCCACCGCTTCATCTCTTGCCATGTGCGATATTCCAGAAGGTTGGTTTTCAGGACCCCACCATCCAGTTGGTCCTCCAAACACTTGCTTATGGTGCAGATGCCATCAGAAGATTTGCTTAGCACACAGAGACAGCAGCATTATGGAGAAACCTCAGTTTGGCAACTGGCCCTCAAATTGTTTTTGCGATTTAAGGAGTAAAGACAAGGGAAATTTATATTCTGGACGTGGTAAAAGCCCACATGCCAAACATGGGTTTCTCCTTTATTAGAGTAAAAAATGTATGTGGGAGGACTCTGTAGATCATTGCTGAATATGCCCAGGGTGCTCTTGGAGAAGCTGAATTACAGTTCCTGATGCTAGAAAACGAACCTTACACATCACTGATGAATTTACCAGGAAATTTCCTGGAATTAAAAAAAATCTGTGGGTGGTCTATTGCCCATCCCATCCCTCACCCCACCATACTTTTCCTGCCTCACCTCCTTCCCCAGACTAGCAACCCAGCAAAATCAAAGATTGCAATGCCCATGGCATGTACAGTCTTAAGCTCTTTTAAGCCGTGAAAAATCACAGAAGGAAACTGTTATAAGCCAGGTATTTATTGATGTAAAATTCACCACAACTAGACAGATACCATTTATCAATGCTCTTTTTGTGAGGAAAATGATGCCAGAATTATAACGTGGGGGAGAGGCTGATAGTGAAGCCAGATCTTCCTCACAAGATGCACCCCACAGTCAAGCTAAATTTTTTTGCACTAATGGTGGGTGATTTGTTTGCAACAGGGGGGAGACAGTAAGATGACAGTTGGGGGGCCAGAGAAGCTTCCATTTCTCTCCTCTCTATTCTAGGTTGCCTGTTAGACACTTCCATGGGCCTTCTGAAGGCACAGCCCAGGCACACCTAGAAATACCTTCCGTGAAAATGGGCACCGTCGTGTACTTTATCCTTAATTTAATGGAGGTTGACAATATAACCGACCCATGGTGGAGTGAAGTAAAACCACATGTGGGCTGGATTGACCCTCCCTTGATCTAGAAAAGAGAAGTGCTGTTTTCCAGTTCACCTTTGCATACTTAACTCCTCCAGGAGGGAAGCTCTGCAGGACAACATTGGCAAGAGATAGACTACTTTTCACCACACATGGTCTTGCTGCAGCTGTGTATCTATCTAGGTCTAAAAAGTAGGCACATGGATTGTATCCCTTTCTCCTGACATATAGAAAGGTGATATGTTGAAATCTTATGTACTTGGCTATGATATATGGTATCATGACATATCTTTTCATACTCAAGTGTGTAAAATTCCTTTCCATCATCTCTCTGAGCATAACTGAACACTATATGTAAACCTATCCCAGCAGCCAGTTCCATAATTGTTTAATTGTTTGCCACCCATCACATTTGAGGGCCTCAAACCCTCCAAACAGACTGGTGTCTGAATTGGATGGGTTTTCTGAGCATCAAATATATCCATTTGTTCACAAAGAACTCTCTGTGCCTGAAGAATCAATTGAAAAGATGAAGCGTGGTTGGGTTTTTTTCTACTCCAAATCACCATGCCCATGGCAGATAATGCTGAGGGGTCAAGAGACTTCAGCATTAGTCCATAGCATTGGGAATCCATGTTTGTTGTGGCCAGCAACTTTGCCAACCAGTTATTGGAAGCTAGGTTCTTTCACTTTTGGTGACTCAAAGATCACAGTCACTTGAGGAACTTGGTAGACATCAAATTCTCATCACTTCATGGTCTGTCCTATTAGAACTTTTAGTACCAAGAGACCATAGGGCTTTATTCTTTATACTCTAAAAAGCCACAGAGTGAAAAGGAGTTGGGCTGACAGACTTGTCTAGAATCTAAAAATTTGATAAGTGAGTCTCCCTTGGTAACTGGGGTTACAGAATCCCAGAATGTAAGTTGGCCCAATTCCCATTATTTTACCTGTGAAGAAAGTGAGGCCAAAGGTACTAAGTGACTTGCCCCAGTAGCCATGCCTAGCAGCACTCAAACTAAAAGCCTGAATGATAATGTTTCTCAACTTAGAACTCAGTGTTTATAATAAATGGTAGAGTCCAGAAATTGATATTGTGAATCAGAATTTAGATCTAGAGCCAGACTTCCTGAGTTCAAATCCTGGCTCTGCTACTTAACAACTGTGTCCTTGAGCAAGTCACTTTACCCTCCCCCCATCCTCATTTCCTTATCTATAAGATGAGGATAAAATAATACCTACCTCAGGGGTTCTGTGCAGCTTTGATGGGTTAATATATGTGAGGCACTTATGTGAGTGCCTCATTATTGAAGAATAGATTCATCTGTGTAAGAGCTTTCCAGTGCCAAAGATACACTATGAGATAGAATCAGGTGACAGAATAGGGGACCCAGTTGGACATAATATACTCTAAACTAGACTAAGAATTCTTTTTCTCTTTATCTCATTAACACTGTATTTTATATGTAGCTAAGGAGATACTAGTTACCTCAGGTAAAAATCTTTAATCCTTTCCAAAGATACTGGTATCAGTCAATAAGAGGAACATTCCTTCCCCTTTGAGAGTGAAGAGCAAAGGATAAGGGGTTAGGAGGGATATGAACAGAGAAGGGGAAAAAAATCCACTGCATTCATAGAGCACAAGGATTTTTCTAGTAATTTAGTATGAATAAATAATAACCAAGAATTAGGAATTCAGTTGACCTCCATGTGGCACGATCTTTTGGAGCTCATGGATTCCAGTGTTCCTACTCAGAATTTACTTACTGGGTTGCCCCACTATTTCTCTTTTCCCAGCTGGGAAAATGGGTGGCAGGCTCTGAGGATCTGAGGACAGCTAGAAAGTTCTCTGTGGCCTGGAAAATGTTAGGCTACGTGAATCTAAACCCTTAATTATTCCAAGTGTGGGATTAAGCAAGTACAACCAAATGGCAAAACAATTCCTCTAATTTGGATATAGTAATAGCAGTAATTCCAAAGAATCACAAGGCCCATTTCTTTTTGTTGGCCTCTATTGGGTATAAGAAATAATACTATAGCAATAATGACTACAGTAATATTGATGGCAGCTTCTAGGTGGTATTTTGCTCCCATCACCTGTACAAACTACAGGCTAACAGGTAAGAATACAGTTAAGAATTCTAGAGGCAGAACTCTTAGAATTGAACCGTGGCATGTATATATGTATATATATATGTATATGTATATATGTATATGTGTATATATATGCATAATAAAAGTACTTGTGTCTTAGTTGCCATGAGGATTAAATGAGTTAGAGCATGTGAAGTTCTTTTTTTTTAAAATATTTTATTTATTTATTTGACAGAGAGATCACAAGTAGGCAGAGAAACAGGCAGAGAGAAGGGGGAAGCAGGCTCCCCGCTGAGCAGAGAGCCCAATGCAGGGCTTGATCCCAGGACCCTGAGATCATGACCTGAGCTGAAGGCAGAGGCTTAACCCACTGAGCCACCCAGGCACCCCAAGCATGTGAAGTTCTTAAAACAATACCTAGTACATAACAAACATCCCAAAACTATTGGAAGCTGTTTTTGTCACTGTTGTCCCATTTTACAGACAGAGATGTTGCATTCAAAATTGCTAACTTGCAAAAGGTTATAAAACACAGGTAGAAATATGTTCCAACCCTAATTTGCTGGAATCCACAGTCTGGATCAGTCTGATTCCTTGACATCATGCTCGAGGGCCTCCTACTTAATGAACATAACTCAGGGATTTAGGGCAATTCGTCACTAGTCTTTGGATCCAAGTATGTTTAAAAATAGTGTTCCAGGGATGAAAGTGCTAGCAATAAATGAGCATTGTGGATAATCAAAAACAAATGAGGGGTCTAATAAGCCAATATAAATCCTAATGTGTGGATTTAAATTTATTCAGACTTTAACCTGATAATAATCCCTTAACTCACCCTGAGATAACAAAACATCAAAGAGTGAAACATGCATTCTACTTGAAGAGATCTTTGAACCTAAGTTGAAAAATAATTTTAGGTCGTTTTTGTGTGGTCTCTTATGAAAACATTTGTGAAAGACCTCACTCTTACTCCTCAAGTAAACAGCCTTCAGGGCTGGAAAGTGCATGGGTTGCTGTTCTCTATGTCCTATGGGTGGAACATCTGTGTGTGTGTATGTGTGTGTGTGTGTGTGTGCCTTTGTCCCTGTCCCAGCACTGATGGAATGGATCAAACCCTTCATCAATAGCTAGCTGCTTCCTCTTCCTGATTCCTTACGAATCAAACTCTGGAGACTGAGACAGGGAGATCTCTCCAGGGGAGATAGCTCTATCTTTTGAATTCCTCTGTCAAGCTAGGTTTGAATGGAATTTGTGATGTGATTAAATACAGTGGAGAGCCTGCTTGAAGCCTGTGTTCCCCTGTGCCATAGGCCTATTGGAATTCTCACCAAAGCCTGACAACCCTTAGGATGGATGGGAAAGGAGCAGGCTGGGCACCCGTTCAGCAGCGCCCTATGAGCTGTGAGTTTGAACTGTGGTCAGTTTAAGTCATCTTTGTCACTGGGGCATAGGCTGCCCATAGTGCCTCTGTTTCCCAGGCTCTGTTACCCACCCCATACTTACATCAAGGAAAATAAGAGTGAGAACCAGAGTTTTCCAAGGATGTCCTAGACTTTCTACTCTATATTCTTTCCAGCCCCAAACATGGAAGTAGATAAATTAGCGTGCCCCAAGGGCATCGTGCTTTCCCACACCTCATTCTGCCTGGAACACCCTGCTTTTACTTCTACTTTGGCCTGGCCACCTCTTACTCTTCAAGCCTCAGCTCAGATATCACCGCCATCAGGTAACTTCCATGACTCTATGTCTTCCCTCTTGGCTCCCAGTCTATATTATTATACTTCCCTAATTTTCCTGTTTATCTGTTTCATTCCCATAGACCCCAAAGAAATACAGTCTGTGTCTATCTCATTTCTTCACATTGAATCTGGCCACAAAAAAAAATGCTTAAGAATCACTAGTTGAATGAATAAGTAAATGAATAGCACATGTTATCATGTATTGTAGTTGTCTCTAAAAGCCCTTAAGATCAAGAATTTTATTTTTTTTGAACTCTGTGTCCCCATCATTCGGCATAGTATTTAGTACACGGTACATTTTCAACAAATAAACACATGGCTGTGGGCACCCAGACATAGGTGAATGGCCGAATACATGGGCGGAAGAAAAAGTTCAGTCTACAAAACTGACAAAACAAGTATGATGAAAGGAAAGAAGAGGCAGACTCTTGCTGGAGATAACAGAATCGGGTCTGCACATCCTGATGTAAAGGACTGACCTTTCCAGGCATTTCCCTTGCAGAGAAATCCCATGAGTATAAATGTCCAGAAAGGTTTCTGTTGACGGTATAAATAAATGGCTTACAGCTGCTCAAGAGAGCTGACTCCAGGAAGTGTATTCCTTTGCTGGACTACTGTAACGAAGCAGTTACCACACCAGTAGCTGGGTGTCTCTGAAGAGCAGAAATGTATTCTCTCACAGTTCCAGAGGCTAGAAGTCTGAAGTCAAGGTGTTTGCTTGGCCAAGCTCCCTCTCTGTGTCTCTGAACCTGGGGGGGAAGGGATCTTTCCTTGCCTCTTTCTAGCTTTGGGTGCTTTGTCAGCAGCCTTTGGAGATCATTGGCTGGTAGATGCAACTCTAATCATTTTCTTTGTCTGTCTCTGTGATCAGATTTCCCCTTTTTATAAAGACCCCAGTCATTAAGGCGTCATTAACTTGATTACCTCTGCAAATACTTTACTTCAAAATAAAGTCACATTCTGAGGTCCTGAGAGTAAGGATTTCAACTTAACTTTTTGGGAGGACATCATTGACCCATAATAGGGATAAAATCCATAATTGAGGACTTTTAGTGAGGAATGTCACCTGTGAATCAACAAATAGATGGAGACCTTTATAGCCTGATTTGATGGAGGCCAAACAATTCCCTTAACTCCAAAATACTTGATCCCAACGCTTAATAGCCTTCTATTCTACTTGGGGTGATAACTAGAGAAAAACATGTAAGCCAATAGAATTCCATCAGATAAGATGCCCCATCTCTTTAGTGTTCTTACATCATGATGTAGTCAGTATTGTAAAATGTAAACAAGGGCCAAATTAGGGTAAATTCGATAGAGTTGCAAAGAGAGTACAGTCAATATGGGTTGGAATCAGAAACTTTCCCTGAAGAAGAAGGGCTTGAATCAGACCTTGAGACAGGAACACAGATAGCATTCTAGGCAGAAGCTGGAAGCAAACTCATAGGTAGAAAAAGGGAAAATGGTGTGTTGGGAAGCCAATACATGGTTAAGCTTGGCAGAAACTTGCTCTATTTGAAGGAAGTAATCTGGAAAAGGAAAGGAGTTCATTTAGTGGAAGACCCAGATTGGATGTTAATTCATTAAGGATGTTCATCAATTAAGATAAAGTAGAATCTTCCTCTGATCTGACCACGAGGAGAACAAGCTTGCAATTATTTTTAGTAGGAAATTTCCACCTAGAATTCTAAGCAGGCCAACTAAAATCTCAAACTCCCAAAGGCAGGAGTGATTATGTGGATCCACAGGATCCAACCTGTTTCCCAGGCAACTCCTATCTGAGCCATAACAGCCAGCAGAAATTCTATCTCATTGTAATGTGCAAACACCTAGAAGACAGGGTGATCAGAAAATGGGAAGTGGGGCACCTGGGTATCTCAGTCACTTAAGGGTCTGCCTCCAGCTCAAGTCCTGGGATCAGGTCCTGCATGGGGCTCCCTGCTCCACAGGGAGTCTGCTTCTCCCTCTGTCCCTCCTCCCACTCATTCTCTCAATTTCTCTCTCTTTCAGATAAATAAAGTCTTTTTTAAAAACAGGAAGCAGAATTTAGATGTTAACTAAATCAAGATGCCTTCAGGTAAATAGACACATGGGCATTTCTTGGACAGTGGCAGCTCATAGAGGTGTTAGGGGTATAG
>RCUC01072982.1:0-12625 GCA_003697995.1 Taxidea taxus jeffersonii
AAAAACTCAGTCATGATTAAGGGGCGGGGGAACCTAAGGTTGGATGCCCCATAAAACTGAGTAAGGCCAGCCAATCTGTGACCAAACCCAGAATTTAGGATAAGAAAATTGTCTTCAGCAAAGCATTTCCTTTGATGAAGATTTGATCCCTTTTGATGGGATGTTTCCAGGTCAGAACCTAAGAGATCAATCAGGAAAAAAAAGAGACTAAGAGAAAGCAGTAGACCCATGGACATCCTTATAAATTTTATTTTCAATACTTCAGCTGCCCCTTGCTCCAAATCTCAGCCAATTTAAGAAAGTGTAGCATAAGCAGCCCCTGGAAAACTCTCCCCTTCAGTTCTTTGGGGTTTTTAAGGAAGGCTCAGATACTTCTCTGTGGGCACGTAATCCCAGGCTAGTGTCTACAGCAATATCCAGGGCAGGAGAGGGGGCCGGGGGGCCTGCTCTTGCCTTGGTCTTTGGCTGGGCACATAGCTTCAGTAGGCCCCAGTGTCCTCACCTCACATAAACTGCACCTTTAATAGAACTTCAATGATTTCTAAATAACCTTCCAACCTTCCATGTTGTAATTCTGGCCACATAAATAAAACACTATTTTGGTAGCTGGATGAATGAAATTGATATTCACGGCAGAAAAAAAAAATAACACTATAAGGTTCAATTCAAATAATTCTAACATCACTTCTGAAAGTATGGAAAATGCGAGAGTAGGCAGGAGGCCAATGCTGTTTGTGCACTTGAACAGTTTTCCTTTTTAAAGATAGTTCCTCCTCTCTGTAGCTCCATGATTCCGTGGGGAGAGTGAACTGGTGAGCAGCACGGTGGCTCTTTCTCAGGGTCCCTCAATGGATTTTAGTCATATTCACTCCTCCAGAGCTGCCCAGCCTGGGGTCGTCTATCCAAGGTGCACTTGGCTAATACCCAGCATTGGGTATACCACCAAAGGACTTGCCCTTCTTAATCCCCAGGGGAAGAATATTAGCTATGATTGTAGTTAATTTTTTAAAGATCTAAACCTGTTAAATCCAACATATTGCTATGGGTTATTGAATGCCTCATGCTCCGATCTATCTATTCGATGCAGTAGAAAAAATTCACAGCCTTGTTAATAGATACACATTGGCAATCAGTCTTGAACTCATTATTTTTGCAATATAATTCAGATCCTTAAGATCTATAATCATAGGGTTTGGGAATTTATAAGTGTTAAATTATCTGCACAGAGCACATTTACTGTAATTTTGGATTCAATAGAAGTACATTATTTATTGCCAGGAAAAATTATAGCACTAAAAGAGATAGGAAAACTATAACATTCAAGGAAATTGTGCTCCTTAGCTCATAACCAGAACTGTTTACATGTATAGTGTATTGAAATTTTGTTAGAACATGGTATGTTGTGCCTTTCTTTTTAAAGAAAAAGAATTTAAATATTTTTATTAACCAAAAAGTATTTTTATTTTTATTTTTATTTCTTTAAAAGATTTTTTTATTCATTTATTTGAGAAAGAGCACATGGGGAGGGGCAGAGGGAGAGAGAGAGACAAGCAGACTCCCCAGCCTGATGTGGGACTTGATCCCAGAACCCTGAGACCTTGACCTGAACCAGAATTAAGAGTCAGACACTTAACGGACTGAGCCACCCAGGCACCCCACAAAAAAAGTATTTTTAGAAGACAGAGATAATTAACTTTGGAAAACAACTCACTTCTTTGGTCAGTGAAGAAATAAAATATATGAAGTTATTTCTGTTAATACAAATTCTACCCACAAAGTGTTCTAAAGCTCTAGATATGAAATGAAATCTTCTCAAAAGACAATCTAGGTCTTACTAAGATTACATTTGCCCTACCAATATTGCAAAATTTATAAAGATACGGAGGCAATTATGATAATGATGTTTTACATTCTTGGAAGCAATTGAAACACACCGAAATGGATTCTGGGACCTAAATGGATAGGCATGCCAGAAAATTCTGGGAGAATATCATTCTCTAATATAAGAATAGAAAAACCATGGCTACCTTATTCTTCAGTCATTTTTTTAAGTGCCTGCAGCTCATTTAGGGTTTCAATTTAGGACAGGAGGTTATGTTCAGGAAAAGGTATTATCTTAATTGAATAACAGAATTACCTGCAATTTTGTACATTGGAGAAAGATTTTTTTCCCTTCGTATGGTATTATTAAGTGATTGCTTTCTGAGCTGAAAGGAAAACACTGGGAAAGCTGAGGATTTCAATTAAGTGGAGTAAGGGATGACTTATAATTAAAGAGAGTAAGCTTTGACTTCTCAGAGGCACAGGAGCTTAGAGGAGGACAGTCAGGAAGTTTGGTTAACCCTGCTGATGGCAGTGAAATGATCTGGATTCTGACTCCCCACACTCAGCACAATAATGGTGCTCAGAGTCCCTCAGGTCTCCTTCTTTCTGCTGGCAGGAGGCCAGAAGGCTCACAGTTCTTGGTGACTTTTCTGCTTCTTGCTGCTCTTTTTCATTTCCACTGCTTGGTGGCTGTGCGAACTCGGGCTCTGCTTGGTCAGAGGACCACCCTTGTACCTCTCCAACTGACTCACTTCCATGGTGGCTTCTGACGTCAAGGATTTTCAAAGCACCAACATCGACTCTGTGGCTCCACATGACAAGCGACGAAGACCATGACAGGAATATGTTCACAAACAATCTCTGCCATTTCTTGAGCACTTTCTGAGTGCCAGGCAGAGTGCTAAGTACAGTACCAACTTAACCTGATTATGGCAACTACTCTACAAAGTGGGGAAGAATAGTATCTGATTTTTCAATCAGGGAAAAGGAAACCTTCTGATAATCACATAAGAAGCTAGAGCTGGGTCATCAACTGGAACTTAGAATCTAACACCTAGGCTCTTGTCCCTTAGTGTCTAGTTTCCAGCATCATGAGAAATAATATTTTCTGACACTTTACAACATGAAATCAAGTATGTGACATGCATTTTCCCATTTGAAACACAATGCTTGAAATACCCTGGCTCTCCTTCAGTGACCTTGGAGTAGGGTGTCTTCCCACAGAAGTCAAAATTACATGATAAGACCGCTGAGGAAGCCAAGTGTTAATGCCAGAGATTAGAGTATGAGTCTTGATTTTGCTACTCACTAATTTTATAAGGTTGTTTGAACATTCTGAGCCTAGTATTCTTTACCACTAAAATAAGGATAATATAATAATAATTGTGTGTTTCATGAGTTATTGAGAGAATTACGAATTATATAAAGAACAGTGTTCTTTATATAATTTATATTATTCTCTCAGTAAATGTTGGCTATCCTAATATTAATATTGGTTATTTTATACCTGAAGGGTGACCTCATAAATCTTCTGAGTATTGGGACACCTTTACTTGGAGCTAGGTCAAAAGGCCATTGTGAATTAGTATCTAGAATGCATTTTTAGCACCTTGATTTGCTCCTATATCAGAGTAACTTCCTTTCTCAGAAAAGGAATTTTTGCCTTGATTTGAGGTAGATTTGATCATTCCCTTGTTCCAGAGGCTTAATCTTATAATCTAGGATCTATCCACAAGCCCCAGAATTTATTCCACTGATATCTTTCGTAAGGTCTGATGAAACACCATCAAAACTAGGATTTGGAGGGTGGGATTCCTGGTGACTCAGTCATTAAGGTCTGCCTTCGGCTCAGGTCATGATCCCAGGGTCCTGGTCAAGCCCCACAATGGGCTCCCTGCTCAGCAAGGAGCCTGCTTCTCCCTCTCCCACTCTTCCTGCTTGTCTGTCAAATAAATAAATAAAATCTTTTTTTAAAAAATTAGGACTTGGGGCTCTCTCCAGGTTGGTCAAAGCCCCTGGGGTTGGTTTGAGGTTTCTCTCCTGAACCATTCTTACAAACAAATAGTATAAAGTAGCATGGATATTTGAACTTACCAAATCAAGGAGACTGAGATGGAACGAGGGCCTCTTGACCTCTCCAGGATTTGTAAACATCTAAAAATCTCCTGGGACTTAACATTCTGAGAGAGTCCTTTAGGAATTTTTTGGTCGTGGACTCCAGTTCCAGGTTTGATCCAGATTAGCATCGAGCTAAACCAAGCATATCCAAACAAAGAAAGTAAAAACAAAACAAAACCCTGTTTGATCAGAGAGGCCAAATAGAGAACAGAATACAGGAAAAGACTCCCAAGAATGTATCATGTGTAATCCTATCAAATTGTATATGTTCTCTAAGGACTTAAATTTAGATACTGGATGGGATGCCCTCAGGCTACATCTGAGACCGAACTCTTTTGCTTCACGCTCAGCCACTTATATCAATGTCAAAAGACATTATAAAAGTACAGGTCTCAACTGGCAATGTAGAAACTGACTTTGCATAAATGTGTAGTTTTAAAATAACTATCGCATATTTGACAGATGCTAAGCTTTTCCAGGCCAGCATCTATCTACTCATATAAGGAAATGATTAGAATGATCAAATTCAATAAAGCGGTGATTGGCATGCTATTCTTTGTAAGCAAAACTATCTAGAAACTTTCTCTGACTTGTGGACATGATCACTAACAGCCAGGTGACCTAAGTTAATTCTGTAGTAAAATCCTATAAAAGAGCACTGAGGATCACAGTTATTCAATTTTCAACATCAAGTTCTTTGTTTCTCCCACAGTTTGTGGAACAATCCAATTCAATATTAAACCCATTTCTCCTTTGTTACATTGTAAACCTGGGTTTCTTAAACCAACGCTGTAATTCCTTTCGTAAAGAATATTTGAATTATTGTTTTAATAAGGCTTTAGAAAAATACTTATTTTCACAGTTAATGAATACTTTTTAACAATTAACAAAAAAAAAAAAAAAGGGAAGAAAAGAAAAAGAAAGCTTAACTCCAAGCCAATCGAATACTCACAGCAGAGCCAGCTAGCTACATAATTTGCAGGGCCCGATGTAAAAAGAAAATGTGGGGTCCCCTTTTTAAAAACTGTGACGAATTTCTAGGCAGTGACAGCAAAGCAATAAAACCAGACCGAGTCCTTGGTGTGGAAGCCCCAAGCAGCTAGCTAACTGCATGGTCTCACGTGCATAAAGGCAGCCCGGGTCACAGCTACATCCAGCTTCTATAAGGTCTTTTGCATTGAGTGAATACTTCCTTCCCAGGTATGCACAAGTTTCCACTGTATGTAAAGGTGGAGCTTTCTGAATTAATAAATATTACAGAATATTTTAGATCCATGCAAGTATGTTCAGAAATGCAGAAATATAAGGGGAAAAATGGATTAAAATAATTCAAAAAAGTTGGAGACAAAATGAAATAGTAAGTCAGAATCATAGCTCGATCATCCATATCCTTCGTCACACTATAGAAATAGAAGCTCAGCAGTGAACCAACAGTGAAAACTTTAATTCGTAGCTCAGAATTTCTACTAGAAAACACCAGGCCCATGGGTGGCTCAGTGGGTTAAGGCCTCTGCCTTCGGCTCAGGTCATGCATGAGCCCAGGGTCCTGGGATAGAGCCCCACATCGGGCTCCCTGCTCAGCAGGGAGCCTGCTTTTTCTTCTTTCTCTGCCTGCCTCTCTGCCTACTTGTGATCTCTGTCTGCCAAATAAATAAATAAAATCTTTAAAAAAAAAAAAAAAGAAAAGAAAAGACCAGGCCCAGATGGTGAACGAGCAGTTTCATGTTCGTGAACTCTCCCAGAGAATAGAAAAAGAAAAAACATTCCCTGGCTCATTTCACGAGGTTAGCATAAATCTGGATACCTGGGATAGATAACTTTCCTTCGACTCTGCATTTGTCCTCTGTATTTTCTCTATACCTGAGGGTAGAAGCCCGAAAACTGTATCTTGCAGCCTTCTTGCCATCTGGCTTCCTGTTAGTTTTGTTAATGTGACGCCCTGACAAGAGTCTGGAAAAGGAGACTAATGGTGACGTGATTTGTTTCTCATTTCTGGTAACTCCTCCAGGGATGGCAGCTCTAGCTGGGCTGCCACAGCTCCCTGTCCGGTTAACTGCTTAGTCCGCTCCCTTCCGTCGGCAAGCAGCTCAGAGTCATGGCAGTCCTAAGTACTAGGTAACTTTTTCTCTAGCCCTCATTACCTTCATTGGGTAACTCTTCCTTTTATGCCCCTTTAACTTGTCCAATAACCTTGCAACGAATTTTATTCTCTATATTAAGTGTCCTCTTCTTGCAATACCTATAAGAATGGTCTTATTTTTTCCTGTTTGGGTACTGACTTATGTGGTGGTTAAACCATCTGAGAATACTTTGAGAAAGAATTGAATATATTTGCGTAAGTGCAAAATCCTGAGTAAAATATTAATTTAGTGAGGTATTTAAAAAGATACTATGCAATTGCCAAGTTGTGTTTATTCCAAGATTTCAAGGTTAGTTGCATCTTGGCAGATTAATCAACACATTTCCCACCAATAATATTTAACAGGTGAGAAACCATATGATCTTTATAGACTCAGGAAAAACATTTGACAGAATTTAGTATCCCTTTATGATTAAAATTCTTACATAACTAGGAGTAGAAGGGGATTCTAAACCTGAGAAGGAAAATCTTCAATGACTTCTAGCTATCACTTTAATGCCAAAATGCTATAAACATTCTCTTTATTTTTTTTAAAGATTTTATTTATTTATTTGGCAGACAGAGATCACAAGTAGGCAGAGAGGCAGGCAGGGTGGGGGGTGGGAAGAAGGCTCCCCACTGATCAGATAGCCCGATGTGGGGCTCGATCCCAGAACCCCAGGACCACGACCTGAGCCGAAGGCAGAGGCTTTAACCCACTGAGCCACCCGGCACCCCAAACATTCTTTTTAGAATCAAGAAAAAACACAATGATTCCACTACCACAATATCTATTTAACATTTTTTTGGAGATTATAGCAAGGGAAATAAGTCAAGAAAAAAAATAAATAAGAGGATAGAGCATTGAAAATTAAGAATTAATACTGTAATTGATTAGATGGCATAGATGATATAGACAATCTAGACAGAAAACCCAAAGAATCTATAAAATCTTCATTAGGATTAATAAGAGATTAACAGAGTTTCTTGAAACAGAATCAATGTAAATAAATCAATTTCATTCCTTTATAACAGCAACAGAAAATGCAGTTTTACTATTTATAGTAGTAACCAAAGAATCATAAAATGTGCAAATACTTTGTAGATAAATTATAAAATATTATTGAAAGATATTTTTAAATACCTAAATAAATAGATTCATATACCATATTCTTGGAAACATTCAATATAATCAAAAATATATATCAGTTTTAATCTTTTTAGCTTAAAATTCTTATAGAATTCTAATTAGAAGTTCAGCATGATTTTTTTTGTGTGGAACTTGGTGACTTGATTTTATATTCAAAAGATGAAAGAGTCCTGAAAAGGGCCAAAATTCTTCTGAAGCAAAATAATAAATTGGGGAGATTTTCCTTAATCTTAATCAACAGTTATAAAGCACTACTAATTAAGAAATAAATGTGATATTGGCATAGAGATAGAGAATTTGGTCAACAAACTAAAGACAGAACCCCCACAACTAACCCACACATTTTCAGAAACTTGATTTATGAACAAATTTGGCATTTCAGATACGAGGGGAAATGAGAGAGTGTTCAAGAATGTTGACAGAACAATTGTTTAACCACACAGGAGAGAAAGAAAATTGATGCGTACCTCACATGAAACACAAAAATCAATCCCAGGAAGTTAAAAAAAAATAGTTTTAAAGAAAAAAACATTAAAATGTTCTGGGGATATGCATTTAGACACTTGTTAGATTTTATTAAGGGAAAACAGATAACACACTTTAAAGGAAAAGATTGATATAGTCAACTCCTTTAGATTTAACACCTTATGTTAATCAAAATATTTTTAAAAGATGAAAAACCAGACTGGGAGAATGTACTTGCTGCACGAATAAATAATAAGAATTAAAATCTAGAATGTATTCAGGAGACAAGTGACATAATTTTATTTATGGTTTTAAAAGCTCACCAGACCATTGTTTGTTCAATAAACTCTATAGGTACAAAAGTGAAAAGTGGGGAAACAGCTAAGAGAACAGATAAGTGTGAATAATGGAAATTTGGACTGGGGTAGTAGCAGTGCAGATAGATTCAGGAGATAGATTCAGACAGACAGATTCAGGATGGATTTTTGCATGTATGGTCAGTAGAACTTGCTGACAAATTGTGCGTTTCAAAGAAAAAGAAGAAAATTCTAATTTTTTTAAAGATTTTATTTATTTATTTGACAGACAGAGATCACAAGTAGGCAGAGAGGCAGGCAGAGAGAAAAGAAGGGAAGCAGGCTCCCAGCAGAGCAGAGCACTCTGGGATTATGACCTGAGCCGAAGGCAGAGGCTTCAACCCACTGAGCCACCCAGGTGCTCCGAAAATTCCAATTTGATTCCAAATTTAATTCTAATTTAATTTTTATCTCAATCAACTGGATCCATGGGGTTCTATAAATAAATACATCTATTTCTATTTATGGAGATGCCTGAGGGAAGAAAAGTTTAGCATTGAGGAAAGTCAAGAGTTCCCTTTGGGGCCATGTTAAGTTTGAGTTACCTATTAGATATCTGCATGGAAATACTGGCTCCATTAAAATAGACATCAGCTGCTTTAGCTCAGAACTCAATAGAGATATCAAGCTTAAAAGATGAATGTGGTAGTCATTGGCCATATATGGTAGGAGGGTACTCATTTGGGCTGTCATCTGAAACAGAGAAGGTTGTGACCTTTGCCTTTGGAAAATATAGACAAAGAGGACCCCTACTTAGAGGAGACATGCTCTCCCAGATGTGGGAAGTGGGAAAAGTACTGAAAACAGCAATGTTCAGTGAAATGTCCCAGGCAAAGTACTCAGCTGATCAGTTCCAGGAACAGTGATATATGATAGTCAGTATTAAATTACTTTTCCCAGGTTGTAGTCTTCTAATATCTTCACTGACTTGCCTGTGGGAGGGAAAGTTAATGTTGCTGTTATGCTCACAGTGAGGACCTAGTAACTTAACTGCAGCCTGGAGAATTAGATATAATGCAATAAAGGGAAACCTGTAAAAGAGCACAGAACATCATCTCACAGCAGCTTAGTATGAAATGATTGACTAGCCAGTCTCCCTTTTCTATGCTGAGGTAAGGGCTGGGTGAGCGATCAAGAATCACTGGTTAATACGAGCCAATTACATCCCCCGCTTGTTGTTGGTGTACATACCCAAGCCAGTTTATGCCAATAAGTAGTGGCGAGAGGTTGGCTAGAGTCTTGACTCTTAAGAGAAAGCTGTAGCAGGTCAACTTCCATCTCCTTAGACTTGAAAATGGAACTCTGTAGTTCTAGTTGCTACAAACCACCATCTTGTGGCCACAAGGGAAATGTAGGATAAAGCTAATCCAGTAGATGTGGTGGGAAAAGAGGGAAAGAACCCAGTATCATCAACAACCAACTCTGAACCATACCCTACCCCAGGAGCTACTAGGATACTAGGATATAAGTCAGATTACTTTTACTTACTTTTATAGCTCTTTTTGGGTCAGATTTCATGTAGTTGAAGCTGAAAACATTTCAACTGATATTAATATTGGTATGCCATTATCAGAAGGATTTATGGGAAAATTAAACATTACTAGAACTCAAAAATATTAAAGGACAGAAACCCAAGAATGAGATGAACTACCCGCAGAAATTTAAGATGAATGATTGGACTGTAGTTGCTAGATATTGGAGAGAAAATTGATGCTAGATAAAGGACTTGGGGACATTTGGGACATTCAGTGTACTCAATAGTGTTCAGATTTCTGCAGAACAAAAAGTCAGGGAGTTATATAATTTTTGAGACCATCCTCACAGTCATACTGAAAAATAAATCACCGGATAACTAAAAATAAATGCTTAGGATTAGAAATCTTAATAAATATGTAATAATAATGATTAATATGTTCTTCAGTTGAGTGCAATGAAAGAATAAAAAAGGAAAAACAACATTTTGCCTTGGTACTTAATCATTAACCCTTCTTTCTGAAGTGCTTAAAGAGTATCACAAATAAGACAAACATTAATAGCTGGAGACCAATTAGAATTCTTTCTAAAAAAAGTACACATGGTAACTGTTTAGACAAAGATTTTCTTAGAGTAGTCTGAAATGCCCTAAAGAAAAGCCCATTCAAAACTCTCTGAAGTGATTTTCAGAGTTGTGTGGAATGCTTGAAGCCTTTTGGAGTCTAGTATGGATATCATATGACATCCTTAGGTTAATGCTACATATATATTTTTTTTCTCTTAAGTAATCAGTTGCCTTAAAAATTATATAAAACTACAGTTTAAAAATGAGTAACTTACTCTTGCTTACCAGCTCTGCAGAGCCATATCCATCAATGTCTACTGATACTCCCAAAGAAACGCCTTGGGAGAGGGTACCGGGGTGGCTCAGGCAGTTGAGTGTCAGAGTTGATTTCAGCTCAGGTCATGATCTCAGGGTCATGAGGTGGAGAGATGGAGAGATGAAGCCCTGCCTCTGGTTTCTCGCTGGGCAGGTAGTTGGCTTGAGATCCTCTCCCTTTGTCCCTCCTGGCACCTTGTTTTCTCTCTCTCTCTGTCTCTTCCCCTTTGTCTCTCCCTCTCAAGTAAATAAATCTTAAAAAAAAAAAAAAAAAAAAAAGTCTTGGGAGTAAAATCTGTGTTCCTTGCACAACAGGAAGGATCACTTAAATTAAGGTAGCACAAAAGGCTGTCTGCCCTCTTCTGGTCAATCTTGAAGCTAAACCAGGCTTGACTTCCACTGCTGTAAACTGTCATGCAGAGCTCAAGCTGTGTGAGTTTCTCTCTTTGCCCATGTGGCCTAACACTTATCAAAATCAAAGGAATCAAAGGCAGTCCTTATCTCGAAAAGTTTAGAGGCTTAAGAGATGAATTCTGAAGTCTTTTGTAGCATGAACCCCTGAAAACATATTTTCATTATAAAGGGACATTGAGTGCTCCTAAACTCGAAGGTATAGCAAACTCACTTCTGACAATAAAATAGTCCTCACTGAATTAATAATCTGTCAATATCACATATTAATCCTTTATCTTTAGAGAATGACCTTTTTAAAAAATATTTTTGAAAACATCACAGTATACAGGATATTCTTAGGCCCATAACATGACTAAAAAAACCATATCCTACTTAGGAATATTGTCACCTGCCAAGAAAACATGGTCATATGGTTATCTGTGAAAGAGAGTAATTGTTTGGATAATAATGTTTTTTCAGTCTTTTTCTAAGGGAATGGGCAGTGTGTCTGAGAGACATCTGTATCCTAATGGCTAGAATGATGCACTGTCTTCTGGGCTGAGGATATTTGTGAATGTTTTCTCAATAACTTTATCAAAGATGATGGAAACATGGAATGCCTGCTCACAGCAGAGATTTTGGGCAGATGTAAGATGCTGTATTCAATCAAAGAACATTCCTTCCCACTGGCTTCAAATGTTGTCTCAAAATACTCCTTAGCCTGGCACCTCAGGCAAATAGAGTGGGCCCATAATATAAAACCAAACTGTTCCTCTGGCATAGATGCAACAGTCCAGTTCCTTCTGGCCTAACTGTGGACTTGAAGCATAATTTTAAATACTAACTCAGGGTTTCAGAGAATTTGAAACCAGGAGAGGGCAGTACTCTAGATTAATCCTTGGATAGAAAGAGCCTGCAGTGTAAATGAATAAATAGACCTTCTGAATTACACGGCAATCATTTATGAGTTTGATTCTTAAGAGTTATTTCTGAGAATGGAGTTGAATCAGGACCCAATGAAAATGAGGTTTTTATTTATTTATTTTTAAAGATTTTATTTACGTATTTGTCAGGGAGAGAAAGCGAGCAAGTACAAGCAGGGGGAGTGCCAGGCAGAGGGAGAAGCAGGCTCCCCACGAGCAAGAAGCTGGATGCAGGACTCGATCCCAGGATCCTGGAATCATGACCTCACCCGAAGGCAGATGCTTAACCAACTGAGCCACCCAGGCATCTAAAAAATGAGGGCTGAAACAGTAAAGGCCTAGGTCTTGCACTATGAGTTGCCCTGCCAACTCACAGCCAACCTGTGAGAACCCCCCTTGGTGGCCAGCCCTTCAACTCACCTCTGTAAGTGCAGCAAAAAATAACATCCTACCTGTAATTTAGTAAATCCTTTTTAAAGTTTTGTCTCAAAAACTTACCTGTTGTAATAACTAACCTTTAATAATAAAGGTCACCTAACAACCTCTTAAAATTTTTAATTCCTTTCTTAATTTCTATTTTCTTTTCCGAAGCTAAATTACTTTTCATCTAAACAGAACTGTTGTAGACACACATTAAGAACCTATAGATCTGTGCACATGTATTTATTTTAATGGGACGGAGAACTCATTAAATATACACTTATGTGACTAAAGCAAAGCCCACAGTTAAATAATTCTGGAAAACCAATAAGGGTTGGAAATAGGAAATCAAATGAGTATTAACAGATAAGATCACATATCAACAAATTGTTTTAGATCATGCTTGTATGTATAGATGCAGGGAAGTAAACTCTAACCCTCTGAGATTACGGCAAAAAATTAATGAATAACTTTGCATGATATTAAGGATCCTTCATCAAGACA
>RCUC01073033.1:0-11733 GCA_003697995.1 Taxidea taxus jeffersonii
TGAAGTGGTAACAAAGTTTAAGTTGTCCCAGAGTCCCTTTAATTTATTAATTTTTCACCTAAGGGAGATATTGCTGGATGAATTCGTCGAACTTTTGCGGGCACTGAGCTATCCCTCAAGATAGATCTCAGCAGTCATACCCAATCCGGATACACCCAGGCACATTAAACATGATTCTTCTCTTTGCACTAGTAAGTCCAGTTTTATTTGACATTAGGTGTACGGAAAGGAAAGGGAGAGGATGTGCATTAATTAGATTTGCAGGAAGAGGCAGCATGACCCAGAGAAGGGCAGAGACATATGCTTTTATTTTAGTTTTGTTTCTCTTCCTGATCCACTGATCTCTTGGAAAGTGTTTCTAATTCCTCTTTTGTATAAGTTTGTAGTATTTTACTAATCAAGGCTGGAAAGTGACAGGGACTTGGCTTAAAGCAGTGAGAACATTGTGAACACTTAAAAATGTTACATAGTGAGAACGCTGGGGGATTCAGCCTACACAAATGAGGAGCTTCAAAGAAGAGGCACCAGGGTCCTGCTAGTTGAAAAGCAAGTAGAGGCGGGGCCTAATAGAGTGAAATTGATCTGAAAACAGCCCAGTCTAATGTCTTAAAGTGAGGAGACATCTGAAGATGGTGGGCGGGGAGTTGATATTTGTAACATGCTGATGCAGTCGTTTCTGTGAAGGTGTGTAGTTTTATATACTGTCATAGAATTTTTTTTTAAACCATATGAAACATGCCCTGAGAGTTACTGCATTTACCTGAAGTAATTTCAAGGTGTTTGGAAAGGTGACAAGTTCATGTGGTGGTACAGCAAGATGAGAGTATCTTCCTATGTTTTAGGTACTTTCCATTAGTTTTCCTGTGAAATAAATGTGGTTTTCTTCAGACTGAAAGCACTTGTTAATTTTTTTTTTTATTGATCTTAGTTCTGAGGAACTTGTTTTTGTTTTGTTTTAAACCTCAGTTTCTCTGTCTCAGAAGAAAATTAGGTGTTTTTTCCTCAAAATAAAATGGGGGCGGGGAGTCAGGAAGACAGACCCTCAGGCCTCTTCCTGTGACTTTGGGCAACTCACCTTGAATCTTGGTAGTCACAGCTTCTTTCTCCAAGTATTAAAAATTACACTTGCTTTTTTCTGTATCTTAGGAATTTGGGGAAAATAAGTGAGATAACAGTACAAATATTTGAACTCTTTGTAGGGAAAATGCTATAAAATCATAATTGATGTAACACTCTCAGCCAGGCAGGTAGTGTTTGTTTCTTTGTTTGTTTGTTTGTTTTTAATTCTATAGTAATGCTCTAGAAAATTTGTGATCCTGGGGAAAAAGAAAAAGGAAAGCACAGTATCCTTTGGTTTCCCTGAAAATTTTTTCTACAGATCTGGTGCATTTGAACTCATTTTGGGCAAAGTGTTTTTTTTGGGGGGGAGAGGGTTTTTTTTTTTTTCAATTTTCTCATGTTTATTTTTTATTTTTTTAATTAATATATAATGTATTATTATTTGCTTAGGGGTACAGGTCTGTGAATCATCAGTCTTATGAAGTGTCTTTTTACTTTAAATTTTTATATGATACCCGTTGTTTGGGTTCCCTTGGAAATTTCCATTTTTGATTTAGCTTATTAAAAGGAGGAGGAGAACCATTTAGCCAAGGGATCAGGTTAGAGGGAAATAATGATGGCAGAGGCAGGCTGTGTGGCCACCTCCAGTGGAATGATCAGGCCCCAAAGGAAACCAAGCCTCCCTACACGGAGGATGTGTCCTGTGAGGCAAACATGCACTCCCCAGTTACAGGGAGGGGGGTGTGCACAGATAGCAGGTGGTAGTAGGCAGCGAGACTTCCGGTCCTCTGCACCCCTCAGGAGAGTTCCAAGTGAGCACCTGGTACTGATATTCATAATGGTCACCAGGGGCCACTGAAAGAAACAATCATTTGTCTGTTTTAGGGATGTGGAGCCATGCACGATGGCTCATTTTAGAATTTAGTTTTTAGAAGTTTTATTTTATTTTATTATTTTCTTAAAGACTTATTTATTTATTTATTTGACAGAGAGAGAGAGAGAGAGAGACAGTGAGAGAGGGAACACAAGCAGGGGGAGTAGGATAGAGAGAAGCAGCCTTCCCACCAAGCAGGGACCCTGGGATCATGACCTGAGCCGAAGGCAGACACTTAATCTACTGAGCTACCCAGATGCCCCAGTTTTTAGAAGTTTTAAATACAATTTTATCCCAGGGTGATAGTTTTTTTCTGTCTGGAAAGTACACCTCAACAGACCAGAATATTCTTCGATGGTGCCAGATAAATCAGGTGTTGATTGTCACTATGTAAATGGAAAAAAATGAATGAACAAACACATAAATAATTACAGTATGTTTTCACAGTCTATCATTGTATGAAGGAGAGTCTTAAACACCAGTGGGAGCCTTTCAGATGAGTAGATCCTTCTGCATCCAGTGAGGTATTCCCAAAGCCCCTCTGGACTCCCCATCCGTGTACATTTTATGAATGATTAAGCAATTGGATTACTCTCCTGAAAGGATGTTAAGTTTCATGAAGGCAGAGGCCATGTCCCTCTTGTTCATAGTTGTAGTTGCAGCATCCACTATGGTTCCCATCACAAAGAAGATGGTCAGTGATTGTTGACTGGATGGATAGGTTTACCTAAAGATAGTGCAGCTTGACTCTCTTGTACCCTGGCTTGACTCGGACATGATCAAAGAAGTAGTTATCTTCAAGTGTTGCTTGCAGCCCCATACTGAAGAGACATCCTCTTCATCATTCCAAGGTGATATAAAGTGCTGTATCTGTGGAAACCTTTGATTCTTTAATTTTTTTTTAAAATTTATTTGACAGACAAAGATCACAAGTAAACAGAGAGGCAGGCAGAGAGAGAGGAGGAAGCAGGCCCCCCGCCAAGCAGAGAGCCCGATGCGGGGCTCGATCCCAAGATCCTGGGACCATGACCCGAGCTGAAGGCAGAGGCTTTAACCCACTGAGCCACCCAGGCCCCCCGGAAAACTTTGATTCTTACTTTCAATGCTTATTAGATGCTTCTCATGTGCAGCTTGGAATGCCCACCTCTGATTTAGAGTTTTACAGTACTGTGATAGACAGTGGTTTCTCCGTCATCTCCATCACTTTTTTTTTAAAGTGAGACATTTTCCTTATTAGGCATTTTAGAGACAATTTCAGCATAGCTGGAGAGATTTAGAAGTTAAATGGGGGATAAGTTAAACTTAACTCCAAGATTCTGTAACTCTTGGGTTATATGTTTAATTATGTATCTTCAGGCATATTATAGAGATTAGTCAATTTCCAGCCAGGATTTCATTTACTGAATTTTCTGACACATGTTTTCTTTGATCTGTTCTATAGCCTTTTCTAAAATAGAGCCACCTTTCTCTGTTTCCTGGTCCTTGAGCAAGCCCAGCCTCCTTTTCCCTGCTCTAGGTCTGTTTTCTAGTTAGCACCCTGACAACATGAACATGAAAGCCCCCAACATCTGAGTGGACTTTAAACAAAAACATCTTTATTTGTGACTATGTTTATTATTTTTGTTACCGTTTATTACTATTGCTACTAATATTATCAATAACAACATTTATTGAATACTAATTATCCTATAGGAGTATTATAAATATAATTTCTTTTAATCATCTAATTTAAGCTCTGTTACATAGGTACCATTTTGTCCCTGTTTTATAGGTAAGGAAACCAGGGCTTACAGGTTAGTTCAGTAACTTGCCAAAATCACTCAAGTAGTTAACTTTAGCAATTTTATTTATTTATTTGAGAGAGACACAGGGGGGCAGGTATGAGAGGGAAGGGGAGAGGTGGGGAGGGAGAGATAATCTGAAGCAAACTCTGTCCTGAGAACAGAGAGGGACATGGGGCTCAGTCTCACGACTATGAGATCATGACTTGAGCTGAAACTAAGAGTTGGATGCTTAACTGACCAAGCAACCCAGGAGCCCCTCAAGTAATTAGTTTTAAAGATTTTTTAAAAAATTTATTTATCAGATAGAGATCACAAGTAGGCAGAGAGGCAGGCAGAGAGAGAGAGATGGAAGCAGCCTCCCTGCTGAGCAGAGAGCCTGATGTAGGGCTCTATCCCAGGACCCTGGGATCATGACCCGAGCCAAAGGCAGAGGCTTTAGCCCACTGAGCCACCCAGGTGCCCCTCAAGTAATTAGTTTTAAACTAAGCTTTTTATTTTGAGATAATCAGATATATATGTGGTTATAAGAAATAACAGGGATCTCTTTTATTTTTTACATAGTTTATAATATTACATTGTAATATCTTGCAAAACTATAGTACAGTGTCACAACTGGGCTACTGACTGATACGTTAAGATACAGAGCATTTCCACCACAGTGAGGGTCCTCCACTTTGCCCTATTCTTTTTTATGCCCACACCTACCTCTTCTCTTGCCCCTCCTCATAGTGGGCCCAGCAACCACCAATCTATTTTCCAGATTCTGTAATTTTGTAATTTCATGAATGTTCTGTAAATACAGTATGTGGACTTTTGGGCCTGGCTTTTTTTTTCCCCACAATGTAATTCCCTGGAGATTCATCTAGAGTATGTTTACCAAAAGTCTGTTCCATTTTATTGCTGAGGAGTAGCCCAGCTTTTTTTTTTTTTAATTTCTTTTCAGTGTGCCAGAATTCATTGTTTATGTACAACACCCAGTACTCCATGCAATACGTGCCCTCCTTAATACCCACCACCAGGCTCACCCACCCTCCCACCCCCTGCCCCTTCAAAACCCTCAGATTGTTTTTCAGAGTCCATAGTCTCTCATGGTTCATCTCCCCTCCAATTTCCCTCAACTCCCTTCTCCTCTCCATCTCCCCATGTCCGTGTTATTTCTTACTCTCCACAAATAAGTGAAACCATATGATAATTGACTCTCTCTGCTTGACTTATTTCACTCAGCATAATCTCTTCCAGTCCTGTCCATGTTGATACAAAAGTTGGGTATTCATCCTTTCTGATGGAGGCATAATACTCCATAGTGTATATGGACCATGTCTTCCTTATCCATTCGCCCGTTTAAGGGCATCTTGGTTCTTTCCACAGTTTGGCGACTGTGGCCATTGCTACTATGAACATTGGGGTACAGATGGCCCTTCTTTTCACTACATCTGTATCTTTGGGGTAAATACCCAGTAGTGCAATTGCAAGTCATAGGGAAGCTCTATTTTTAATTTCTTAAGGAATATCCACACTGTTTTCCAAAGTGATTGTGCCAACTTGCATTCCCACCAACAGTGTAAGAGGGTTCCCCTTTCACTACATCTTCTCCAACACACGATATTTACTGTCTTGTTACTTTTGGCAATTCTAACTGGTGTAAGGTGGATCTCAATGTGGTTTTGATTTGAATCTCCCTGATGTAGCCCAGCTTTTTAACCATTATTTTGTCAAAGAAGTTCTGGCTTGTTTCCAGTTTTGGGCTACTATGAATAAAGTTTGTATGGAGGTTCATGGATAGGTTTCTAGTTTGAACACGTCCCAGGCTTTTAATTCTCTGGGATAAATCCTCATGAGTGCAATTGGTAGGTAGTTTTTACATTTTGTTTTATAGGAAACTGCCAAACTGTTTTCCACAGTGGCAGTACCCTTGTACATTCTCACCAGCAACATATGAGTGGTGTGTTTTCTCCACATCCTTGCCAGCATTTTGGTTTGTCATTACTATTATTATTTTTTATTTAGCTACCTGACAGATACATAGAGATATCTCATTGTGGTTTTAATTTGCATTTTCCAAATTCTTTGGTGAAATGTCATACCTCTGTTCCCGGGGCAACATGGCTCAGAGTGGGATGATCTTATATCTGGTGGTTGCAAGGATGGCCGACCTCATGGCCTTTCATCCAGGAGTTCAGCTTGATGATGGAGCAGAGTTCTGAGAGAGCAGAAGCACAAAAATTCTTTTGAGACCTTGGAACTGGCACACCTTTACTTCCCCTGTGTTCTCTTACTCAAAACAAGTCACTAGGCCAAGCTAGATTCAAGGATTGGGGAAGTAGACTCTGTCTGCCTCTTGATGAGAGAAGCTGCAGAGTCAAATATCAAAGGGCATGGGTACTTTGGGGAATTGATGGCCATCTCGAAATTAATATACCACATCAGGCATCTTGTATAATTATCTTTCACCCATTTTTCCCCTTCATAACACACATTAACCTTGGAAACAGTGTGCCTTAGTGAAAATATATTTGACTTGGAGTTGGCAAATGGTGTGTGTGTGTGTAAGAAATTGAATTAAGGTTGCCTAGTGCCCTAATATTTTCCACCTTATTTATCATCACTTACCTTTAACATATACAGGATTCACTTCCTTTGAAATCAAAATGGGACAGTCATATTTGGAGATGATATTTTCATTTTTTTTTTTGTAATGTGCTACATCGGCTAGATTCCGCCCAGTCATTTCCAACTAAGCTGCTTCTGAGACAGCCTCTAAATTCAATCAGTGAATCCTTACTAAGTGCCAGGCACTAGGGATAGAAAGGAGAAAAAAGACATGGATGTACATAAAAATGGCAAGTGGTATGTTGCACCTCCCACCTCATACACGTTTTTCTCTGGACATCTGACACTTTCCTTCTTCTCACCAGTAATGACATGGCTTCAACTCTTTTCACCCTCCCAGCCCCAAGTGTCCAACCACCTGTCCCCGTAGGTTGCTTAGAACTTTGTGGACAGGTATCTCATGTGACCTGGCCGAGTGACAGTGTTCTAGCTATGGTTTCCTAACTAATAGGAGATTTCTCCATTTGCTAATTAATTCTGCTTGGGCTGGCTGGAGGTAGTGCAGAGCTCACACCGTAATTACTTTATAGCTTTGATTGAAACTCTAATGCTCTCTATAACACGTCACTTCTTTTGCTAAGGTGGCACCAAAAAGTAAAATATGCCTTGGTGCCATATTATCTGCCTGACAACTTAGAAGACAATAGTGGATAACTTTATGATTTCATTTTTGTTGAAAATGTTGCAACAGTGGAGAAAAGTCTGGGAGAATATGTATCAGATGTTAGGACTTGTAATCTCGGGCTGGTACACTTAATGCTGATTTATTTTTTTATTTAGGTTTAATTGGGTTTTCTATTCTTATGCAGTAAAAATATATTTTGTTGTAAAAAAAATTTTTTTTTTAGTTTATGTGAAAAAAATTTAGGGCTCATAGGTAATGATTTATAATCAGAGAGGGAGCATGAATGTAAGAGGCATTAGAGCCTCACAGATGTACAAGGCCCTCACTAAAGTGGTGACAGAGGCCTCCTGAATGACTGTTATGTCAACATATATAGAGAGAAAGCAGGTTTAGGGCATTCTGACTGGACTTCGTTCTTTGATGTTAATTCTGTATACAGTGCCCCTGGTGTCTCTATTTCTCTCTTCCCTTCATTCAGTGTGTCATTCATACTCAAAGATGATGCTTCTGACAGTGATGGTCATCTAGAGACTCAGAGGTTGCTGAAAGTGCTCATATTCAACCAAAAATCCTTTCAATTAGAAACATGCTTTGAAGTTTTCTATGCAGTGTGGAATAGAGAAGTGGTTTGTGTTCTGGGGTTTGTTAACAATAGAATCCTTTCTTTTATGTGCAGAGCAGATAGAGTTCTGGCGATGTGAAGGATGAAGAAGCATGTGACCTCTGAGTTTCCTAGTGTGGAGAATGAGTGCAGCAAACAGGCTATGCTGCCTTGTGAAGCAAGCATCCTATTTATGGATGTAAGGTCAACAGAATACGAACAGATTCAGTTATACAGGCAGTCAGCCTGAATTCATATGTACGATTTAGAGGCAGGAACCCAAGACTACTCTACTCTACCCAAGTAGAGACATAGAGGAAATATTCCAGTTTAAGTCCCAGTTCTGAAATGTAAGGACTAGATTCCTATTAAGGAAACTTGGTTGTAGCAGGATGAAAAAATGAAGCAGAAACCAGCCTAAAAGATTCACAATCAAAAGAAAGGTGAAACATTATTGTTGCTGGTCTCCCTGGGGTTTCTTTTCAGTGGCAAGGGATTATACTCTCACATTTCAGAAACTGTGTAGGAAGGACCATATGTACTAAGTAGGAGAATCTTTCCTATACCACTTGGCTAATGGGCTCAAAGACTCATTCAAACCATCTAGGCCAAAAACATAGAAACAGAAATGATGAAGACTTATCTGCACTTGTCCTCTCTCCCCTAGCATATGTAAATATCTCTACAGCACAGTTTTTCCTATATGTAACTGTGATCAACTTCCTTTGTCCCTCTAGGTATTGAGATGTGTTGGTTTTTTTTTTTTTTTTGGTATTGAGATGTTAATTCTTAATTCCATTGTCCTCTGGCAAGATTCCAGGATGGCATATCAATACATAACTATCAATTATATTACTGTATACTAACAATGAACAATAAGAAATTAAAATAAAAATGCCATTTACAGTAGCACCAAAAATATGAAATCCTTAGGGGTAAATCTAACAGAAGGTGTGCAAGATCTTTTCACTGAAAAACCATAAAATATTCCTGAGAAAAAGAAGATCTAAATAAATGGAGAGTGGGACGCCTGGGTGGCTCAGTTGGTTGGGAGGCTGCCTTCAGCTCAGGTCATGATCCCAGCGTCCTGGGATCGAGTCCCACATCGGGCTCCTTGCTCGGCAGGGAGCCTGCTTCTCCCTCTGCCTCTGCCTGCCACTCTATCTGCCTGTGCTCGCTCTCGCTCTCTCTCTAACAAATAAATAAATAAAATCTTTAAAAAAAATAAATGGAGAGCTATAATTGAAGTCTCAATTTTGTTATGATGTCAACTTTCTCCAAATTGATCAATAGATTTTCAGTACAACCCTATTCAAAATGCCAGCAGTTTTTGAAATTACAAGACAAATCTAAAAAGTCACAAAGATATGCAAAGAACATAAACTAGTCAAAACAACTTGGGAAAAAAGAACAAGTTGAAGTACTAAAGCTACCTGATTTCAAGCTCAGTAGTCAAGAGTGAGGTGCTGGTGTTCCAATAGACAAATAGATTACTGGAAGAACAGAAAGTCAGAAATAGATATGTGTGTATAGAGACAATTGATTTTAGACAAGGGTGAAAAGGCATGTGAGTGGAGAAAGGATTGTTTCTTTAACAAATGCCTGTGAAACACGTAGAGATCCATAAAGGGAAAAATAAATATTGAACCATACCTTATAGTATATTTTAAAAACGAATACAAAATAGATCGTCGACATAGGGGGTGCCTGGGTGGTTCAGTTGTTTAAACATCTGACCCTTGATTTTGGCTTAGCTCATGATCTCAGGATCATGGGGTGGAGCCCGCGGGGGGCCTTCTTGTTCAGTGGAGTGTGCTTGTCTCCCTCACCCCCCACCAGCTCATGCAAGCTCCTTCTTTGTCCCCCTCTCTAACATAAATCTTTTTAAAAAAGGGGGAAAAATAGGAAAAAAATCTTTGTGACATTGAGCTAGACAAAGATTTCTTGGATATGATACTAAAACCACAGTCTGTAGAAAAACAAGTTGATAAATTGGACTTTATCAGAATTAAAATTTTCTGCTTTTCAAAAGATATTGTTAAGAAAATGCAGACATAAACCACAGATTGGGAGAAAATATTTGCAAATATATCAGATAATGGATTTGCTTCCAGAATTTATGAATTACTCTCAAAACTTTTTTTAAAATTTTATTTTATTTTTTCAGTGTTCCAAGATTCATTGTTTATCTACCACACCCAGTGCTCCATGCAATATGTGCCCTCCATAATACCCACCACCAGGCTCCCCCAACCCCCACCCTCCCCTCCAAAACCCTCAGTTTGTTTCTCGGAGTCCACAGTCTCTCATGGTTTGTCTCCCCCTCCGATTTCTCCCTACTCTCAAAACTTAATAAGAAAATCATCAACCCTCCAAAATAATGGGAAAGCAATTTGAAACAGATATTCCACCAAAGAAGAAATATGAGTGGCAAATAAACTCATGAAGAGATGCTCAACATCATTAATTATTAGGGAAATGCAAATTAAAACTCCAATGAGATAGCATAATAGACATATTAGAATGACTGTAATGAAAATGACTAACTATATAAAATGTTGGTGAGAATATGGAGGAAATGGATCTTTCATACACTGTTAGTGGGAATGAAAAATGGCACAGTCACTTTGGAAAGTAGTTTGGCAGTTTCTTAAAAATTAAACATACACCTAACATATGACTCATCTTTTCTAACCTTTAAATATTTACCCAAGAGGAAAGAAAACATGTGTCTGTACAAAGACCTATATATGAATGTTCATAGCATCATACTTTGTAATACTTCGTGATACTCAGGAAGTTGAAACAAGTAAATGTTCATCTGAAGAGGAAAGGAGGGACTCACTGCAGCATGTCCATATCTATGCTGAAACTACCCAGGAAGAAAATCTAATGAACTATTGATTCATGCAACAACACGGATGAATCTCGATATAATTATGCTGAGTGTAAAAGCAAAGCAAAAAAAAAAAAAATTCCATAACGTACAATTCCATATGTCTAAAACTATAGCAAATGCTGATGAATACATAGTTTCAGAAGCAAATCGGTTTGCCTTGGGATAGAGAAAGACAGGAAAGGATGAAAGGGAAAGATGGAAAACTTCAGAGGCAGTGGATATATATGCTCATTATCTTGATTGTAGTGATGGTTTCACAGGAATAACCATAGGTTACAACATGTGGAATTATATGCTTTAAAAAGTGTAGTATATTGAATTTGAATGTTTTCTCCAAAAGGCTACTAAAAACAGTACTGTAAAATGCTATGGTGGGCAGGAGGGCAGGAGTGGACAAGACACTTTGTGGGCATAAAAGAAAAGAGTGGGTCAGTCTTTCCTGGCAGAGGAGAGTTGGCAAAGACTTTACAGGGGAGGTGATCTTTGCTGAGCTGGGAAAGAAGAATAAGCAGTTGTCAGAACTGCTATAAAAACAAAGCATCCCAAGTACAGAGCTAGCGTTGGTGATGGCTGAGACGTGTGAAGGGGCCTGGCAGAAAAATCTGAGGAGTTTCTGAGAGGTTGAGCATCCTGGCAGCCATGGAGGTAAATGAAACTAGACAAAGAAGTAGGGTCCAAACCATCAGGTCTTGCTTGTCATCTTGAAGTATTAGGATTTTGGCTTGTAGACACAGGGGAGTCACTTAAGGTGTTTAATCTGGGCAGCAACAAGCCGTATTTATTTTAAGAAAGATTATTCTCATACTAGAATGAACACTTAACTATGATAATAGAAGCTATGTAGGATTTTAGTTAAATAAGAAGAGACTTTTCCATTGTTAAAGGTTCTGTATGAACACTTGCTATGCAAGTATTTTATTTTGAATGGGCCTGAAGGAAATTTGATCACATGGAGATTAGGTACCAAATGCCAGCTGTGCAGGTGCATACACATGGATATACATACTTGATTTTCTCTCCTGTCTTCTCCTTACCCCAACCTGTTGATGTAAGGGCACATTCAGCAGTCTTGTTCCAAGGCTTTTTGGACCAAAGATTCCAGATCAGATGTCTTGTCTTACTCTAAATTGTGAAAGGGCTCCAGCGCAGACTCACTGGAGTGGAGTTCAGCTCCAGGCTCGGCAGCCTGGATATTTGGAAGGCATCTCAGTATGGTTAAGCTCCAGCAGTCCAAGCACTAAAGACCAGGCTCACCCCTCCCTGGGGTGCTTTGAAAAGCCC
>RCUC01073046.1:0-27589 GCA_003697995.1 Taxidea taxus jeffersonii
CCCCTGCCTTGACTCCTGGGACAACTCCCTTTTGTTCTGGCATATTCTTCTCCTTGGCTCTTATCTCCTCCATCTGGTATTATCTATTTCACCCACTTAGAAGGGCATTACGAAGACAGGGAGTTTGTTTTGCTTCTTGCTATGACCCCAGTGTCTAGAACAGTGCCTGGCACATAGAAGGCGATTAATAAATACGAGCTGAATGACAAGGAAGGGAAGCTAACATTATAGGGTACTTACCATGCAGTAAGTTATATCTTAAGCAATTTTACTTATATCATTTATTCCTTGCAACAATCCTCAGAGTACTGTTATTTGGATGTGGATGAGGAAACAGATCAGTACAGATATAAATCAACACTTATTATTTAAGCTGAGGATTCAGAATGGAGGCAGAGAGCAGGGGCTGAACAGATCATCTGACTTCAATTTGCTCTCCTTCATTTATCCATAACATACTTAGTAAGCACCTGAGTATGTCAGGCCCTCGGCCATTTCTGGGGACCTAAAACAAATAGAAAACTCTATGTGATCTCCAGGCTAGTGGTGGAAACAGTGATTTAAACAAAAACTTAGCAATGTAATAAGTACTGTAGGGAAGGTAAGAACTCATCATGCAGAAAGTATGTAATTCTGGGGAAGTCAGAGAAGGTTCCCTGGAGGAGGTGACTTCTGAAGCAAATCTCTGCGAGGAGTGCTATGCATTTACAAAAACAGCTGTTCCTGGAGGGATAAAGGCCAAGCTTCTGAAGCTGGCATGTGGGGCCCTCCATAACCTGGCCTCCGTCCTCCTCACCAGCCTCATATCCATCAAAGACACAAACTTCTCCTCATTTCCTGCATTGCTGGACTATTTCCTACCCTTGCAAATGCTATTTCCTCTGTCTGGAATGCTTGCCTCTTCCCCCCTTTTTGTTTGGGCCCAGGTCAGCATCATCTCCTCCCCAGCATGGATCCGGCCCTTCTTTGAGACCCACATTAACCTCCCTTTCAGGGTTACATTCCTGTAACTCCCTCCAAATCATAACCCCTCTGAGGACAAATGGTTTTAATCACTTTTGTTCTTGCTGCCGTGTGACATGATGGACCTGTCACAGGGTGGGGGTCGCTCAATAGGAGATCATTGGACCGAGCTGAGCCTAGGCTAGAGGGGAGAAGAGTGCTTTTAAGGTTAGGGAAGACCCATATAGAGGGAGGGTGACGAAGGAGCAGCAGTTGACCAGGCCCGACTGAACAAGCTAGAGCATGGGGGCTCGGGTCCCTCAGAAAGTGGCATCGAGGACACAGAGGAGCTCCTGCACTGTGGAAATATAGATGGGGCTGATGAGTGCCTTGCATAGGGGACCAGTACAACTGGGCATGGGAAGTCTAGAAAGGTCCCTTGTGCTGAGGGACAGTAGTGTCGGGGGCCACCTATGCATGAATGTCCTAGCTGGAGGCCCACGTAGAATGCTCTGGAGCCAACAGACTGGTCGCGGCCTTGTGGGAACATTACTGCCTCCTCCCTGCATCCCCAGGTGGCCTAGCCCTCAGCCCAGCCTCCTGAGCAGAGGGCTCTTTCTAACCCAGAACGAAGCACAGAGGGCAGTAGCTAGCGGGGCTGTCGCAGACTCTGGTCCAGAGGAAAGCATAATCAGAGCCTCCTTCCCTGTGCCCCCCTAGTGCCCTGAGAACACTGAGCTTTGGCTGCGTGCAGGGAGGTCTCCCAGGCAGTGAGCTCGGAGCTCCTGCACAGGTAGCTGTTAGCACGGCATCAGGTACTGAGTCAGTAGTTGGAATGGATGCACAGGCCAGCTCAGCCTTAGGCCTCTGTCGGAAGTGGTCAAACCTGAGGCTCAGATGGGGACCCCTGACCTTCCACTTATTCCCACGGTCTCCTCAACTCACGGGACAGGCCTCCGGGCCAGACTTTGTTCTTCCCTTTCTCAGTCCTTACCCGACCATCCATTCTCAAGTCAGAAGTCCAAAAGTACCGGTCAGGTTTCCTCAGGCCAAGTTCTAATCCCGGCTCCAGGCTGAGTGCGGGACTCCGCTGACCTCCCCTCCATGGGTGCAGGATTTGGGGTGCAGTTCATGAGCCCCTCGGCTTCCTTTCTGGGGAAATGAGGAACTGAGTACTCAGGGCAGGGTGAAGGCAGGGTGGTGGAGGGAAGGTATGCTCCATCAGGAATCAGGATAGGTGGGTTCGAATCCTGGCAACACCACTTACTCATGACATTCAGCATCTCTGCGCCTCAACATGTTAATCTATGAAATGGGGTCAATTATGTCTGCCACATTCATCTCAAAGACTGACTGGGAGAAAGAAGGGGATGTAGAAGAGTTCCACCAGTGGCACTGGTGGAGTCTGAAGTTGTCCCGAGGGCCTCCTGGTTCCCCCTCCCGGAGAGGGTGAAGGAGGAACCCCGGAGCTGGGGCAGGCTGGGTCCCCTTGTATCCTGCCCCCTGCTTCCCTCTGGGCTTCCCTGAGCTCTGGTCCTGGGTCAGGAGTGACCTAGATGCTCCCCCAAAACTGCAGAGCGAACCCAGAGGGGCCCGAAGTCGCTTAGTCTCTTCCCTGATTCTGAGATACGCCCCCCTCACCCCTGCCTTCCCCTCACTGCGGCTGGGAGTGAAAGGCACTGGCGGAGGAGACTGATGTCTCTCCATGAAAGGCTGATGCTCATCACCCCTGGACTGACTGTCCAGGGTCAGGGTCACCGTCCCCTGGTGCTTGCCCCTACTCTCCCCCAGGGAAGGAGAGAGAGAAAGCTTGCAACAGCACCTCAGGGCCCTCCCCTGCAAGGCAGTGTGTGGGGACAAGCAGCAGGCTGAAAGGGGTGGCTGCTGTCCTCATATTGGTGTGGCCCTTTTAGAAACTGCTTGGGAAGGAACAAAGCTGGCCAAGACTAGGGCTAGAGAACTCTCTATTCTGCACCGCCCCTCCCCCACCCCACCCATTTAGTCCTCTTTGGACCCCTCCCTGTCAGACTACGACTACTACTACTGGCAGCAGCAGCGGTGTTTGAACACTCAGTGCTAGGCCCTGTGTGTGTATTGTTCTAGTACATCTTCTTTGGGGCTCCTATCGTTATCCCCATTTCACACATGAAGGCACTGAGGCACAGAGGGGACACCTGCCCCAGTCCCCAGCTGGCAAGGAGTAGGACCTAGATTCAAATCCCAGTATTTAGGATCTCAAGGCCACACTCTGAATCACTGGTCTATGAGGAGGGAATGGCACAATAGTGTAACAGTCCCCCTGCCCATGCTTTAGGGTGGCTGGAGTGTAGGTGAGTGAGTGTGTGTGTGTGTGTGTGTGTGCTGGGGGGAGGTGGGTGCGGGGAGGGAAGGCTGGGGGAGCTGCAAATGCTGCTGAAGCCGCATATTCTTTGTCCTGATAGACCCCAGCTAGATGCAAATAGGCAGAGCCCTGCACTTGGTCTCTGTGGGGAAACCTGAGAGCAAACTGCACCCCCAAATCCCCCACCATCCCCCCCACCCACCCCCACCCACCCCCACCCCCGCCTACTCAGGATAAGCTTCCTGGGACCTGAGCACAGTGCCTGGCACATGGCAGGCATTTAAGACTCGTTAGCGGACTCAAAGGGTGGATGGACAAATAGATACACGTCCGGCCTAAAGGTTGGAAGAAGAGGTTGGAGGCTCTAGCAGAGTGCCGTGTAGGGCCCTGGGCAAGCCTTGTCCTCCAGCTCGCCCCCAGTCCCCTTCTCTGAGAAATGAAGGTGCTGTTCATAGATGCTGATTCTGGCCCTGGGCTGTAACGTGCTGCTCAAGTTGAGAATCTGAGCTCGAAGGCATCGGCCTGCTCTACTAACCTCCAGGGCCCTGGGCTGGCTCTGGCTCAGGAAGGATTTGTTTGGAGTCAGATCAGATGCAGCCTGTCCGCTGCTGGGACAGACTGAGAAAGGACCGCAGGCGGGAGAGCTAGAAGGGCATGGAGAGAAAATGGCTCAGTCTGTCCCAAGCCCCTCAGGAGCAAGATCCACCGGCCTGTATCCCCTGCGGGCACATGGGACCAGGCTGCCCTTCACCTTGGATTAACCAGACATGAAGTCCTAGGCTCTCCTTCCCAAAAACCCTCCAGTAGGGACAGGGCCTCCAAAGCAGGACTGACTTCTCTTGCATGCAAGAAGGAATGTGGCATCTGATTTCACTTCCCACAGCTGCCAGCATAAAGTCGATATTTTTTTTTTGTGGTGCAGACAGAGTAAAAAGAAAAAAGTGTTGAATTGTTTGGCATTATCAAGGATTTCAGCTCCCCAGGACTCCTGCATAAAGAGATGGAAATGGAGCTGCTGGAGCCAAGAAACACAGAGTAGTATATGAATTTATTACATATTATCTTTCCTCCTTCCAAACAGCCCGGGAAATGTCAAAAGATCATCTATTGTTTCATCACTCATAAAAAACCATTTGGATTTGGTGGGCTCTGGGCTTGGGGTTGAGGCAGGCAGGGGGAGAGGTAGACAGAGGTGTTCCCCCACCACCACCCCGGGCAACCTTCGGGAGGTTCAGCCAGCTCTCCAATTCTTCCTTTCTGGGTGTTCGTTTCACAGATGTCTTCAGGCATGGGCAAGCACGCAATTACACAGTTGCATGCTTATGAACGTTGGAGTGCCTACTGTGTGCAAAGTTCTGTGCGTGGTGCTGCTGGAGATCCCAGGGCGTGGTAGCAAGCTGGGTGCTCCAAGGAGCTCGGGGCCTGGTGCTGTGTGCTGAGTGTGGTCACAGCATCTTGGACACAGCTCACTCTGCCTGCGTGGAGAATCCAGAGCAGAGGGTGACTCTGCTGCCTGGAGGAAATCCAGGAAGGCTTCATAGAGAAGGTGACATCTGAGCTGGACTTTGAAGGATGAGTAAACTTCCTACTGGCAGAGGAGGGGAGGAAAGGCATTGCCTGCAAAGAGAAGGCAGCATGGATGGCACAAGTCGAGAGGCCACATTCAGCCCTCAGACCTAGAAATTGGGCCTGGAGAGGCAGAGAATACCTGAGCCAACTCTCGGGCTCTGAGCTGACCCAGACTCTGCTGGACCATGGAGTCACTGAGGCCATATCTGATCAGAGATCATATAGGTGTAATTCTCTGCCTGTGAAGCTCCCACTGACCACCACCTCCCCCCTGCCTTCAGCGAACTGGCCTGTGGCCGAAGCCAGGCTCAGAGCCTTCCAGGGAAGAAGATGGCCTCTGGCTCACCTCCCCTGCTGCCCTCCTTTGGCTGGAGAGAAGCTGACTGTTGAGGCACTCTTGGCCACCCCTTGTACTGGTGGGGCCATGGGGCCAAGGGGACTGGGTCAAGCCCTCTAGGGTCAAGGCTGTCTCCAAGTCAGGCCTATTGCCAGAAGCCATAAGTCTAGTGTACAAACAGTGCCTGATGGGGAAGCAGGGCCAGCAGATGGGCCACGGCCAGGGTGTTCTAACTGAACGCCCCCTCAAAAAGAGGCCCGTATCCCCTCCTCCCTGCCCTCTCCACCTCTTTTCCCAGGAGGGTTTCAGAACTCAGAGAAGGTCTGTTGTGAGAAACTCTGGAGGCGGCAGAAGCGTCCAGAACATTGCGGTTGTCTGGCTCCAACCCCAGCCCGGCCATCCACAAGCATTTCATGGCCAGTCTCCTCTTCATTTTGTCAAACTGAAACCTTCCTCTTGTGGCTCCCCCCGGACAGGCAGATCTGGGAGAGCCTGCTTGCCGAGAGATCAGGCCCCTTTGCACTCTGGGCTCACCAGAGACCCAGGTGGAGTGGGCCCAAGCCTCCGCCTCCCTCAGCAGCCCCTCCTGTTTCTCTTATGCTGGCTGTGGAGAACCAGGCAGACTACCCCCACCCCCCCCGCCCGGCACAGACAGCTGTTTCTCTACATCATCCAAAACCTTAACCCACAGGTAGGTAAGAGACAACCCAAGTCCTGAAAATAAGCATAACCTAAATCCCTGACTTCTGAATTCTGTTTTTTTTTTTCTGTTTTCATTGCCTTGTCACACGTCCTTCTCTTCTGACCCTCAAACCACCCTGAGGGGTAAGCTGAGCAAGTGCCTCACCCTCACTTTATAGAAGAGCGAACGGAGGTACCGAGCGAGTGACGTGCCTGAGGTCAGAGAGCTCCTTGGTAGCAAAGCTGGCAGTGGGCCCCAATCTCCAAGCTTCTGGTCACAGCCCTGGCCTCCCTGGCACGTCCCCAGGCAGGTCCTAGGCATTAGAAAGAAGACAGGGTGCAGTGCTGAGCCCTTCCCTGCCCAGAGAGATCCCACACCCCACTGCCTCCCCCTCCTCCTCAGTGAATCCGGGATTTCCCTGTCATGGCCTCAAAGGTTCTTCCAGACCTCAAGACTCCTCTTTCAGAAAACAGCCGCATACACATTTCTCCTTCCATTTTTGGGAAACATTGACAGAAATGGAAGACAAAGCTGAATCCACACCACAGAACCTTGGAAAGAAGTGGTCTCCTGCATAGGGATGGGCACAGGAGCATGACACAAAACAGACATGGCCACCAGACCCTATTTCCACCCTTCCTCTGCCCTGCCTTCCTTCCCGCTTCCCCAGGATAAAGGTGCAATGCCTCTCCAAATGAGGGCCCTCTCACAGAACGCAGGGATGTTGCCAGGTTCTGGAAGCACCAGCCGTTACAGGAGACTCTCCACACACGCAGGGAGTGTGCAAGAGCCCCTCGGCCTGGTGGATGCAGAAAACGGCTCTGGGCCGCACCCGAAAACGTTGCCCAGGTAGGGCTGCTTTGAAATGGGTTTGCTTGATTAGAGACCAAGAAGAGCTGATACCCTGGACGGTCGCCCTGGGCCCAGCCCCAGGGACACGTCTCGCCCAGTTCTGGCCCTGGAAGGAAGACTTTCCATTCCCCTTCCCTGGAAACCCCCTTGACTTACGGGAAGCTGGGTGTTATCTTAAGGTCTGTAAATGGGCTGCCTGCTTTTCCAGCTGGTGCTGTTCATTCAGAACAATTAGCACGCAGTTTAGAGCTGGAATGGAGCATATGGCGGAGGTCCCCAGGAGCGAGCGTGTGGCAGCTCAGGAAGGAGGGGAGCGGCCTGGGGAAGGAGTGGAGGGGGTCTTTGGAAAGGGGAGAGCTCCAAGCCTGCTCCCTGATTCAGATACACCTGCTCTCAGTATCCTGTGGAACAGAAGTGAGGGCTAGTGCGAGTTCCCTACATCTTGGGTCGTGAACGCATTTGATGCGCCTTAAACTGGCATTTTATGTCAAGAAACTTCAGAGCCCCATAGGCCTGGAGAATGTTCTCCTCTGGAGAGCTTTAGGGTGCATACCCAGGCGTCTGCCCTGGGGTGGGAGTGGAGATACTAAGTACTCCTACCTACCCCAGCACTCTTGACATTCATTCATTCCCTGAATATGGACGGAGGGCTTACAGCATGGCAGGTATTGGCCTAGGCCTTAGACATACATCAGTGAAGGAAACAAAGCAAGATCCCCACCCTTGTGAAGCTTTCATTCTAGCACGGACGGCAGGCATAATATTTAAGTGAAACATGATACATAAGTAAACCTCTGAGTGTGTTCGAAGGCACGCCGACCTTGGCAACCTATAAGATACGCACTGTGATTTCCTTTTTTACATGCAAGAAGACAGAGACCCCAAGGGTTTGTAAAAACCCTGTTCCCAGAGCTAGGAAGTAGTGAAGCCTGGATTTAGATCCATCCAGCCCCAGGCCTGCGCGCTCACCTTGCCTCAAAGACAGACAAGACGCCCGAGGCCACCTGAACAGCTTCCCGATGATCTGAGCAGGTCCAGAGTCAGACTTGCTGAGAAGACCTAGGAAGTTGCCACTCTGGCCTCAGCCTTTTACAGAAGAAGAATGACCCCTAGAGACGCAGTGACCTGTCTAAGGTCACATGCTGTTGCACAACTAGAACCTGGAGGGTCTGGCCTGCAGGCACCCTTTCTTTCTACTGAACAGTGCTCAGCGGTCAGGTCTTCTCAGCACGCTCACAAATGTGTCCTTAAAGAGAGTCAGTCTCCGGCAAACTCTCTGCATCCCTTCAGGGACCATACACACAGCTCAAGGCTCCCACCTGTGCCCCTATCCTGGGTCAGAGGGCACTCGTGGTCTGGCAGGGGTGGAGGTGGGGGGGGGTGAGCCTTGGAGCCTCCCTGGTGGTGATTTGGGATGATTTGACACTACCAGAGGGGGGCTGCCGAACAGCATTGCCATCCCACCCCCAGCCCAAGTTTTAATGTGCTCAAAGGAATGGCTGTAAACAGGTGTTGGGTGTCTTGTGGGGTCAGGAGCTAAACAGCACTCTGTCTGGAAGAAAAATTGCAGTAACATCATCAAGGGTGACTGCGAAGGTAGAGAGGAGGGAAGAGAAGAGGCAAACTGACCGTAATGCAGTGGTTATGAGGCTTAAATTGGAGCCCAGAGCAGACAAAGAACAGAGCCATAAATCCAGCCTCCTGAAAGAATATTCTGGAGGTAGGAGACACAAGCTCACTTAAAATATGTCTGAGAGGAGAACCAAAGATCGTTATTTTTGAGTAAGGATATAAAATGCTAAACACTGCCTTTATTAGTCCTTTCTAAAAGCCAGGTGTAAAATACTGCCATTCCCAAGATTGTGTTTTTCCTTTTTTTTCCTTTTAATGGCAGAAATTAAAATCTCCTTAAGCCATTAGCCATTACTCCCCAAGGTGAGCCCCCAAAGCCGTCCTGCCAGGAACCCATCCCCTCTTCCAGGAGGTATGGTGGCCACCCCTGCTAAGCCTTGGATGCCCCTCTGCACCCCTCACTTGGCCCCCATTGGCACTGAAGGCCTGCCTGGCATCAGGTGGCTGAAAAGGCTGAAAAGTTTTATGGGTCTGCCCAAGGAGACCCTGTCTCCCACGAGTTGCCAATTTGGCCGGTTACTCCCCACTCACAAATACCTAACACGAAAGATATTCAGCCTGCTGGAGTGCTTCCAGGCAGGCCTGCCCCGGAGCGAGCAGCACTCAGCGGCTCAGCCCTAGGTGCCATCCAACGGCACTTCTGCTCCCAGGGCCCCGTCTCCCCAAGCCGGCTTTCTTCCTTTCTTCCCACTCTGTCTTTATTTCTTTCCTTTTTTCTTTTCTTTCCATCAAAGGCTGATGCTACCAGAGAAAAAGTTCATAAAAATGTTATGTCCACCATAAAACCCCTAATGTGGCATTCTGCATGATCCATGCATTAACATTAACATTTCCCAGACAGTTATTGTGAGATAATGGTCCCGGCCATAATTCAGCAGCAACGTTCCTTCGAGCAAATGTTATGGAGGAATAAATGACTTGCCGAGTGTGCTGCTGCAGTGGGGGCAGGGAGAGGTGAATGGCTCAGAAATGCAGACTCGGGACCTCAGAGACCCCCGCCTGCTCGGCCCAACAGACTAGGGGGCTCACACCAGGTCTGACCGCAGACTCTGTGGCTCCGGCAGGCCAGGCCCCTCTGCACCCTCTGCTTCTCTTTCACACCAACCCTGTCTTTCTTCTCGGTTCTATGTTGGGAGAATATGCCAAGGAAAATGCTTCAAGTGATCAGGGTCGGAGGCAGAACTGAGAGGATGAGGAGGAGCTTTGTTCGGCATTTTAACCAGCCTCCTTCTCCCCATCCCTCCCCCTGTAGCCCCAACACGCTTCCTGCTCATCTCTGATAAAGCACCTACCCCTTTGTATTTGTATTATTCATTTACATGTCTATCCCCTGCAATAACCGTGCTCTCCTTCCTGCTCTCCTTAGGAGGAGTGTACACATCTTTGTCTTTTTGGTGACCCAGCACAAAGCAGATGCTCAATAAATGTTGGTTGAAAGTAAGGATGCATGGATGGACAGATGGATGGATGGATGGATGGATAGATGGATGGATGAATGGACAGATGGATGGACAGATGGATAGATGGTTGGATAGCTGGATGAGAAACAACAGAAAAAGATCCAGAACTGAAAGGAGACCATAACACGAACAGGATTTGACAATAGTAATAAAGGGGAAAATGCTTCAAAATAACATTTACTGAATATAATCATAAGGGTGTGAACTTGGGGACCTGGGGGTCTTGGGGATCCAAATGGAACTTGGGGATGTGCTGTGGTACTTACTCACTTGACTCTTCAGGGAATGGGAGGTGTGGAGGAGTTGCTGTCCATGCCAGGGCCAGAAGTCTGGACCATGAGCGCAATGCTCTACTAGCCACCATCTTGCCACTCATATGCAAGACTAATCGTATGCAAAAGGCCCCCTTTCTACCCTCCAGGAACTTGCTTCCTGCTGAAGGAGGCATATCAGGCACAAATACAACTCACCATAATTCAAGGCAGAACACAATGAGTGCTCCAGTGGGAAATAACTTCAAATCAGAACACTAAAAAGGGACACAAAGGACAGGCAAAGGATAGGCCTTAGAGGATGAGCAAGACCAGAAAAGGTAAACATGGAGGAGAGAGAACATCTGAGAAGAGGGATCTGTGTGAGCAAAGGCCCAGAGAGGGCTGGAAACAAGAATCCCTCCCAGATGGGTCTCTCATATCAGTGGGTGTTGAGTGGATTATCCAGGGAGACCGTCTGGCTGTTGGGTTGGCCTTCCTTAGAACGCGCTCCTTAATGGCTTCATGTCCTCCCTTCTGACAAGTTATCAGCTTGTGATCACGCACTTGGCCACAGTGGTCAGCTCTCTGGCTTGTACCTGGTTGGGCCTTGCTAGCTTCACTGGCCTTCTGAGCTCCCACAGGATCTGCCCCCCAGGGGTGGCAGCCACACCATTGCTGTCCCTTCCCCACTCTGCCCACTTCTGCTCACGCCCCAGGGAAAGATTAAGCAGGAGCCACATTCCTCCCAGAAATGTTGGGAGCGGGAGATGTTAGCAGGGAATCTCTGCGAGAAGTGCAGGGGGAAATGTTGGCTCTTTTCCAAATGCCACATGTCACGACCGCTCTGATCTCTCCCAAGAGCAATTCCCCAGAATGCAGGACCAGATTTATTATGCTGGCGAAGGAGATGATGACCTCCACAATGTATTTGAAGGACCCTGGAGAGGCTTTGCCCCAATCAGAGCCATCTTCCTCACTCAAGGGTCTCATCATGTCCAAGAGCTGGAAGGGGTCTTGGAGGTCAGCTGGTTTAACCTGCCATGCTGTGAAGGTATCTCCGGGACACAGGCTTTCACTGTCTTCCTGGTGGAGGCAGCTGCTCTCCCCTGGCCCCTCTCACATGAAGGGGAAATGTGTCTCTCTGTTGCTTCCCGCTTTCTGTCCTGGATCTGCTCTGGGCCACACAGTGTAAGACTCTTCTGTGCGGTAATGCTCTACACATCGAAGACAACACTCACGCCTCTCCCTGCGTCTTCTGTGAGGCAGGTAGATACCGCTCGTCAATATCCTTGCCCACCTCCCTGATGCTCTCCATAGGGTCAGTGTTCCGCTGATCAAGCAAGTAAGCACAGCCCTCCAGTGTGGTCTAAACCATTACCTCCTTCACCTGGACTTGTAGGAATGCAGCCCAAGATTGCAATTGCCTTTTTGGGGGGGTGGGGGGCAGCCACAACATAATACTGGTACCTATTGAATTTTCAGTCAAACTTCCCTATTGTTTTATTCACTGGAAATGAATTTAAGTTCCATCTCCCTCACTTGTACAGCTTACATTTTCCTCCAGGAGTAGAACTTTCTATTTCTCTTTATTCAACATCATCTCCTTGCTTTCAGCCTGCATTTCGTGCCTCACGAGCTCTCTCTCAATCTTCATTCCATCTGTAAACACACTAACTCTCCCTTCCAGGGTGTAGAAGGATAAGCGCACCTTCTAGAACATCACACAGCTCTCGCTGGTGAACACACTCAGTGGCAACTAGTCAGTCACTTCAACACAAAAGCCTAGCTTCCACACTGGGATCTGCTGATCATCACTGACGGGGGGAGGGGGGGTGTCATAGTCTCGCTAAAAATTTACCCACCTGTTCTCCTGTCCGACTTGCTCCTCAGACCAGCCTATCTTTCCCAGAAGTATATCATGGAAGGTGCTGTCATGGATCTTACTGAAATCAACATATCTCTCAGAATTTTCCTTGTGTCTTATGCCAACCTAGGAATTCTGGTCTTTTCACAAAGGGCAATCAAGTTAAACATGACTGGTTTTCAATGACTCTATTCTGGTTCTTGGCCATCAGTTCTTTCTTTCATAATTAATTCAATTTAGAATTTTTGTTAGCAATTAATATTGAATTTGTGGCTTCCAGAATCTGTTTGCCACTTTGTGAAAACAGAAATGACTTTTGCGTGTTTCCATCTCTAAAGAAAAAACAAAACAAAACAAAAAATGATTTCTTCTCATCAGTTCACAAACAGCTAAGCGTGGCTCCACAGTCCTATCCTTAAGTTCTTTCCATCTCGGAAGTGTGATTTACTGGTGTCCATGGCCTTGACTTTACCTAAAGCCATAAGCTCCTCAATTACCATCTCCTCACCTATCTCAAACTTGAACCTTTTAGAAATCATTTTTCTGTTTCAATGATTATTGTCCTTGAAGAAAACAAAGCAAAGTGGGAGTTAAATTGTTTGCTTTCCTTCTGTCATCCGATAACCTCATATGTCTGCCCAGGCTGTAGCTACTCGTTCTCTGATTTTTTTTTTTTTTCCTCTTCCGTTTTGCTTCAAGTATTGCTTTTTAAGAGAGAAAAGAGAGGGAGAATGTGGTGATGGGGGGTTATTTTCAGACACCAGTGCATTCTGGGGTTTGGCCTTCCTAGCACACTTCTAACAGGTGCAGGCTACTCTTCTGTTGCTTCTTGTTTATAAGCCCCTCCTTTCATCTTTTGCACGTGCGCTTTTAAATCATCCTGGAGCTCAGACTTGAGGATGAGGACAAAAGACATGATGCCTCTGACATTTCACATTCACCATGAGAAAGACAGGGATGAACTCTACCTTCTTTTACCAGCCCTCCTTAGAAATATAATTAGCAATGAAATTCAACCCAACCAATATTTTTTTTATCACCTTTTATGCCCAAGGCATAGTTCCAGGTACTGTGAGTAATCCAAAAGTGAAGAGAATTGTCCCTTCCTGAGACACAGTGGAGGAGGCAGACACACGTATTACCATAGCCCTAAATGGAATGAGACCAAGTTGGCAATGTTGGACTATACAAAATGCTATGAGAGCCCAAAGGGAGGAGACACTTCTGCCTGGAAAGATTCAGGAAAGAGTCTTCCAGAAGGTAGCATTTGAAATGGTAGTGGAAGGCTGGGTAGGATATCAGAAGTCAGAGTTGCAAAGAAGGCTATAAATTCCTTAGCAAAGCACAAAGGTAAGGAAGCAAGATGGTATTTGGAGAACAGCAGATGACTTTGCATGGCTAGACCATCTGGTGGACTAAGGGTAGAACACAGCCCCAGGTGCTCATTCTCAGCTTTCCGCTCTGCCCCAGTGTCCCATCAAGACACCAAGCACTACACATCCTCAAATAAGCCCATCACCTTTTTCTTCCAAACATATTTTCCCTCTGTAATCCATTTTTTCAGATATCAATCATCTTCCCCATAAACTGAACACTGAACTCAGAATCAAAAGATCTGACTTGCAATCTAGGATCTAGATGAGTCTCTTAATTCCTCCAAGCCTCTGTTTCTTCATCCCTGAAATGGAGACAGTGTCTAACTTCCCTCCTCGCAAAGGGGAGTCATGAGGATCAAATAAATGAGAAAAATGGGGTGGGAACTGCTCTGTAAGTAAGGGGTGGCGCATGGTGCACAGCAAGGAGCCATGTCAGTGCGATGACTCTGGCCCCGGACAGGTGCGCCGTGTGGTAAGTTCTCTCAGAAGGAACAGAGGTTCCTCTGGGCAGCCTGAAGCTGTGGTTACTGACATGCCTTGGGGAGGGAACCAGGCAGAAGGCCAGGGGCAGAGGGAGAGATGTTGATAAGGTCATTCGGAAGGGGCAGACCCAAGCCCATTTTGATTGAGGTTGAAGCAAACCATTTTTTGAGACTTCTCAGAGCTATGGGCATTTGCCCTGAGTGCCAGGGGCTGTGGAGAGGACTCTGCCCTGCCCCAGGATGGCAGGCTGAGGGGAGAATCACAAATGTCTCAGGGAACTTCCCCCACTAGCCTCCTCATGCAGAGAGGCCCTGTGTATGGGAGGCAGGGAAGGCGGGAGCAGAAAGCGCATTGGGTCTCAGATAACAACGGGTGCAGACACACCTGTACCCTTCTCCCCTCCCTTCTACCCCGTGCCATACACTGCAGGCCCTCTGTGCACAAAAGTGATGAAGCCTCCGTCTCTGACCCGAGAGGACACCAAGGGATATGCCAGTGCTTCCAAACCATTATGGCCAGTGGCCTTAAAGAGGCGGGCTGATCACAGGAGTGCAATGGTGGGAAGTAGCGTGCCAGAGAGTTAAGGAGGCTCAGAAGAAGCTTCTAGGCGGAGAGAGCCCTGAATCATTAGTTCTGTGTAGTTGTAGAAATGGCATTCCAGAAAGAAGAGCAGATGCAAAAGGCCAGAGGTGCGAGAAATCGTCCTGAGCTCCTATCCAGCTGTGCATCGGGAGCCCGTGGTGAGGCTACAGGAAGAAGCTGCGGGTTGAGGGGCAATACGGGGGCATAGACACAGGGGATGGGAATGAGAGGGCATTTAAAGCACATTTAGGAAGAAATCTCAACATGTCTTGGAAAGGAGAAAGTGAGAGATGCAGGGAGGAAGGGAAAAAGAAAAGTTGAGGGCACCTCGGGGTTTCCTTCTTGAGTGCCTGCCCCAGGGATGATGCTGTTCATCCAAAAGGAGGAACAGGTGAGAACCAAACATGGGCAAATGGGCAGAATGGAGATAATGGAGTTTGGAGTTGATAGCCGGGCGGGGTTGACTTTGGGGGTCTGGGGTGCTGTAAGATGTCTGGACAACACCCTACTTCGATCAGGTCTGCACCTAAAATCCCCTGTCCCGGGTAGAATTCGTTTGTCTCTTGACTGAATTAGTAGCCCCTTGAGGGTAGAGACTGGTCATACTCATCTTTGCCTCCCTCACGGTATCCCTGACACCCTCACAGACCTAGTGCTGGAATGCATCCTAGACCTGCTGATTCCGGACCATTTCTTTGCCTTATCTGGTCTTAGTTTCCTAATGCCCTTGATAATAAGGCCTCAGAGACAGCACCGTGGAGAAGCACAGGAACCTTGGGGGCAGACACACCTGGTACAAAGCCTGGCCCCTACCAGCTGGGTGATACTGTCCGCACCGCTTGACCCCTGCAAGGCTGTGCTAAGTCGGTAGCCACCAGCCACATGTGTCTGTTTAAATTAAAATGAAATGAAATTATAAATATTCAGTTACTCAGTCCTAGCAGCCACAATTCAAGTGCTTAATAGTCACATGGTATCTATGACATTGGAAAGCGCAGAGGGAGGACGTTTCCAGCGTCGCGGAAAGTTCCATTGGACTGTGCTGGGCAAAGACGCAGGTGTATGAGCACCTACTCCACAGGGTCAGTGTGGGTCAGTGAGATCATGCGTGTGTCACACACTGGGCACAATGGCTGGGGCACAAGAATCTGCGGTAAACACCAGCCCTTCTTCTTCCGAATGTACTAGAAGAGCTCACGGAGGCCAGGAGAGCAGCATTGTTTGAGAACTTCCTTGAGGGGGCGGAGCCCTGTGGGCACCAGGATGAGGGGCCCTGATCGTAGGGAGAATACACAGACTTGTGCTGAGAGAGAGGAAGGGGCCTCAATGTGCAGTTTGAGAATTTGGGGTTGATGAGAGGGGCCTCAAGAGAGAGGCATTTTGGGCACTTAAGTGACACTAAAATGATCTCAGAAAGACTAAGGGGCGGGTGCCCCATTGTGACATGACTTATGGATCTGGGTTTGGATTCTGCTCTGGGTCCAGGGCTACAGCAGATGGACTGGGACCTGGGGTGGGTGGGGAAGTGGGGAGCCCTTGAACACAAGTCCATCTGCGTTATAATAGCGGGAAAGCCACGGAGCCTGTGTCCAGATGGCCTGGCTATTTCTCTTCCTGAGATCATGCTGTGTCTCTGCAGGCTTCTGCCCCTTTTTTGTGCCCTGCATGTTGGGGGCCAAATGGGCAGAATCCATCACTGACCTAGAGTCGGCAGGGAGGGGAGAGGGGTTGTTGCAGGAGGCCTGGCCCGAGGGAGCTGGTGGCTTTGTATTGGGCTTCCCTCAGAGCTACACTGGATGCCAGGAGCTGGGCAGGCGGCTGGGAACAGAGGAGGCAATGCTGAGAGGCTCCCCCTTCTCAGGGGCCACCCAGGGAACTGCACCTTCCCTCCCTGAGCTGGGAACCAGCCTGGGCTAGAGGCAGAGATGTTCTGATAAGGGTTCCCCGTGGCCCCCAGCCCAGCAGACAGCCCTGGCTGAGGGCCTCAGACAAACTCTGGGATTATCCCTGATGAGAAGCCTCCCCTAGGGGAGAAGAACATTCACTTCAGGCTTGGAAGACTACCGAGTCGGGTAAGGGAACGTTGGTGCAGTGGGAAAGCCATCTAGGCTGGGCTCTGGCCTGGGCAGGGAAGGGCTCTCACTCATCCTAGGTGTGGCTGGGGAATTGTTGCCCCTCTGGTCTTCCCTCTGGTCAAAGGGCTGAATCAGGTCACCACCAAGCTCTGTCTAGCCCTCTGTTCCACCACAGGGTGTGGAGCGTGGAGAGGAAGGACAGGTGTGCGGGGAGTTTTCCTGGGGCCCACAGAGCTCAGAGGCTGGAGGTCCCTCCTCGGCAGCCCTCCCCCTCCCCACCTCCTCCTCTCTTGCCTCCCTAGTAGGATGGATTGAGGCAGTGTGGAGAAATCCGAATAACTAATCAGAGTCCTCATTAACCCCCTGCCGGGATGCTCAAACATTCACTTTGCTGTTTGTGAAGCAGGGAAAAAACCTCTCCCTGCATTAAAATTGATGCGTTATTAAACCTTGTGCTCCCAACCCGTAGGCTACTGCCCAGTCCAACCTGGGGCCCAGGGGCTTGGAGTCGCTACCTTGGGCCACTTGCATTTTCTATTATGGATCAGCCCAGCCCAGAGGCCTCACTTCACAGGGAGCCGGCTTGGTGCCAGTACCAGCATGGAGGCAGCTGCTTTGTTTTCTCCCTGGCCTGGTGGGGCCCCTCGCTTAGCCCTACCCCAGGGTACAAGAGCCTGGCTGCCTGTGATACCACCCACCCGGGAGGGGCAGGCTGAGCGAACATGTCTTCCTCCAGACCTGAGAAGGCAAGACCTACACTTGAGATGAGCCGGACCATGAAGGGGGCAGCTTCTTGCTCCAGGGCGGGCTGGGCTTTGAAGGCCTCAGCATTTGTCTGGCCCTCCAGCTGACCCTTTCTGCACACCTGGGACCACGGTGCCCCCACGGCCTCCCCGGCACTACCCCACACCCAGGCCTTCAAGCTGTTCCTGGCTCTCTACCCTGGGCACTCACCACTGCAAGTCCGAACAGGGTCCACAGATAATCACCATGTGCCACACTTGGCACCAGGAGCAGGGGGGTGTCCAAAGTCACTTAAGGCACAGTCCCTAACCTCAAGAAGATTGCATTGTCATGGGGTCAAGATGTCCATACGCATCAAGGATACTATACAAGAGCGAGGGAAGGAGGTGGGGGAAGGAGGAAGGGAGAGAGGCAGGGGCGGAGGGAGCGAAGAGGGGAGGGAGGGAGGAGCTCACAGAACAGAGAAGGCCCCTCTGGGTTCCCTTTGAGCCTAAAATGGTGTGGGAAGGAGCATGGAGGAAATAAGACCTACTGCGAATTCATCATTCCTATCTGGTTGGCCCTGGTCCAGGCTTCTTTATTGGTTATTGATCAGCTCTATATGAGTCTGTCCACATCTGTTGCCTGTCTTGTCCTGTGAACTCACAGCCGGTGCCTCGGCCTGTGTAAACTCCATTATGTGGCCTTCTGTGCAATAGGTCCCCAGAGACAGCTTTGTTAGGATAAGGAGGAGAAAGAGGATGAGAAGAATGTAATCCCTAGCACTTACGTCCAGTCACTTTAGTTTACTACACTGAGAAATGGTCCAAGGTCACCTTCCTGATCTTTGACTCGGATTGCTGCGAATGATCACTCCGTTAAAATTATTGAGAGCTACTAGGTGCTGGGGATCCAAGGTGCACCAAACAATCAGGGGTCTCTGCCCACAGGGAGCTTATAGCCTAGTGCCTCATAGCCCAAGCATTACTCCAAGAATCATAAATGAATTAAGTACTTAAACTGAATGAAGAAATGCAACATACAGGGGTGTCTGGGTGGCTCAGTCTTTGAGCGGCTGCCTTCGACTCGGATCATGATCTCAGGGTCCTGGGATCAAACCCCGCATTGGGCTCCCTGCTCAGTGGGAAGCCTGCTTCTCCCTCTCCCACTTCCCCTGCTTGTGTTCCCTCTCTGGCTGTGTCTCTCTCAGTCAAATAAATAAATAAAATCTTTTAAAAAGAAGGAAAGAAAGAAAGAGAAAGAGAGAAAGAAATGCAACATACAGAGGATCCTCACCTGGCACAAGAGTTCAGTGTAGCTCCTCTGAGGAAGTGACTTGAGCTGAGATGTGAAAGTGAAGCAGGCTGTCACTAGTTGAAAGTGGACAAGAAAAGAGCATCTTCCAGAAAGGTAGGTTGGCTTATGCAAAGGTCCTGTGGTCAGAAGCATGTTCTATTTGAGGGACCAAAGTTCTGGGTGGCTGGAAGGCAAAGAGCAAGCTAGAGGAAGCAGATGAGCTGGGCAGAGCCAAACCACACCTGAACTTCTAGGCCAAGGTAAGGATTTTGGCCTTGATCTCAAGAGGAATGGGAAGCTAGTAATGCGTTTGAAACCAGGGAGAAGAGGGTGAGGGGATAGAATGGATTTGCACTTCGAAAAGATCTCCCTGGCTGTTTAGTAGAGAACGGATGGAGAGTATCAATACGTTAAATGGGTCACCTTAGTTTCTTGCTGTTTCCTATCTCCCACTTTGGTGAGTTGCCTTCTATAGAATGTGCTGGTGCTTTATGAAGGGAGATATATCTCTCAATTCTGTACACCCAGGATTCGGCCTCAGCTCAGAACCTGCAGAAATAAAATAGCATCCTTGAAGTGGTGCCCCTCCCTTTTATTCTGACCACTGCAAACCCAGCATTCTGATGTGTAGGGGGACCCCAGCCATCCTGAGAGAGAGCTGGAGGGAAAGCAGCTAAGCTCTGGATTGGCAGAGCTGGGAAGAGGAAGGGAGGGAGCCGCAGGGCAGCCAAGGAAGCAGAAAGGTGGGAGTACCTGGGGGTAGCATGCCCTGGCATGGTCTCTTGTGCTGGGCGTGCATGCACAACGACACAAACAGGTGGGCACCCTCCACTGGCTACAAGTGGCTCTCCGTTTGGCTAATGGTTCCTCTGTCCTTGGTCGTTCCAGCTTGCTGCTCTTAGAGAGCTGCTTTTGTTTCCTTTAGGACCAGAGCTCTTCCTTTTTTTCATTTCAACAATATTAATTGATCATAGCTTATCTATATGAATGCTCTCAGGGTCAACAAAACCTCCCACAGTACCACACACACACACACATACATACACACTGCCTTTGCCATTGAGCACTCTGCCTTTTGTGGGAGCTAAATATGTCAACAGCTGACCCACAGAAGGCAGAACGAACTAAGCATTAAGTGTAGGGCCGCCCTATGACCCCATTTGCTTGGGACGGTCTCGGTTGAAGGCTGTAATTTCTGTGTAATTATTCATCATGATTCCCCTCATTCTCGATATTGTGCCAGTTTGGGTGTTAAATTATGTGTGGTCATCCTAGCAATATGCTGGGGCTGTATGGGGTGGGAGGGGGAGCAATATTTATAGGAATTCAGGAGACATCACAGAGTAAATAATATATAAGCTGAGTCATTCAAGAATGAGCCACATTTCAGCTACTAGAGCAGCGAAAAGGAGCACCCGAGGCTTGGGGAGTAGAACCAGCAAGGGCCCGGAGGAGTCTGCAGGGAAGAGGATGAGCACAGGTTTCCTAGAACTGAGACCAAGTTGGCGAACTTTTCATGGAATGTTTCAGCCTGTAAGTATTCCAGGTCTTGTGCTGAGACTACTCAACTCTCCCGCTGTTGAGGAAAGCCGCCATGGATAATAGCAAATGAATGAGTGTGGTTGTGTTCCAATAAAACTTTATTGACAAAAAGGGGCCATCTCAGGATTTGGTGTGGGTATAGTTTGCTGTCCCCTGACTTGAAGGAGAGATGTGAGAGGTAAGCCAGGGAAATGAGGTCAGGCCATGTCATGAAAGGTCTCAACTACCTGACCAATTTTTTTTTTTTAACAATGAGATTTTTGAGCATAGGAATAGATCATCTAAGGTCCTAGGGTTTTGTCTGTTAGGGTTTGGAGGGCACTAGAGGAAAGCAAGGAGCAAGAGTGGGGAAAGCAGACTGGTTCTGGGTCCAGGCACCTCTCTTGGAGGCAGATCTGTGAGCCAGAGGGCTGGGGTACCCTGGAGAACACTGGCCCTGTCATACAGAGTCTTCCCTTTTGTTTTTTTTTTTAATATTTTATTCATTTATTTGACAGAGTGGAGAGAGATCACAAGTAGGCAGAGAGGCAGGCAGGGAGAGAGGGGGAAGCAGGCTTCCTGCTGAGCAGAGAGCCTGATGCAGGACTCGATCCCAGGACCCTGAGACCATGATCTGCAGAGGCTTAACCCACTGAGCCACCCAGGTGCCTTTTGTTTTATAGTTCCCTCCCATTCTCTACCACCACCCCAGGGCGGGGGGGTCACACTCTGATGAGCAGACAGAGCAACAAGGTGCCACCCTATCCTTTCCCTTGGAGTGAAAGCAAATAGTGACCACCTTCCCCTCCCCTCCCAGACCAGGGCAGGACGGCTGATGGTGGCAAACGGCAGCTTTGCTCCCAGAACACCCCCACCCCCAGACTCTGGTGCCTTCACAGTATAATTATCACAGTGGACCCTTGGTTGCGGAGCTGGAAGGGGGAGCACTTGGCCATCTGCCATCAGCCGTGTGCCCCCTAAGCCTTCCAGACCACAAGGCTTGCTTTCCCATGAATATCCTGGTAGAACAGCTTGAGATTCCCTCCTACACTGTGGGAAATCCAGCTTCCCCAAGGACCCAAGAGAGCAAGGGTGTTTGGATTCTCCTGGTCATGTCTTGCTTCAAGTCTCTGTTCTGGGAATAAGTCCTGCTCCCCTTCCCGTCTGTCTTGCTCGTGAGGCCTCCTTTGCTCTACCTGCCCACTTCCCTCTTCGCAGGCATGGCCCCTTCTCTCTCTTCCTAGCACAGAGCTGTCTCGTGTGCAGGAGCCAGGCCTTCCAGGACTCCCCACAGGCCCCCAAAACTCAGTTATCAGAAGAAATACTATTTTAATTAAAGAAAAAAATTTTTTATCAAGATCAATGACAAAAATACATGGTAAACAAAACACCAGACTTTTAAATGACAACAGGATCGGTTTTGCGGATTCTTCCTTCTGCCTTGCATTACAATATGGTGAGGCTTCCCACTTCCCACTGATCCAGGTTTTACCTCCACTGCTGAGCCTTTTGACAACCCTTTGGCCTCGCTCACCTAGCCCTGGTCTCTACCAGGAGGATAGGCCAGCGGGGGGGGGCATGGCCCAGAGCAGGACTAAGTTAAGCTTCACAGATGAGGCAACTTCTTCAGATCCCTCTCCCATCTGCAGAGAAGGAATCTCTCTGTCCATTTTCTCCTGCACAGGCTGACCGGCTACCCCCTTGCTGGAAACTTCTTTCCAGTCTCTTCTGCTGAGTTTCATACTTCTCTATGTTTAAGGCCTTGGTTTCTTCATTTCCCTAGGAAGTTAGTGGGGAACTTTAAATTCTGAACGTTCTACTCCCTTCCATTTACCTTTTCTGCTTTGCCCTTATTATCTGACACTGTATATTTTTTTTATGCATCTTGCTATCATCTGCCCACCATTCCCATCTCCACCCTCCCCCAGCCAGGATGTAAACTCCGTGAATGCTGAGATTTTCATCCTTTTTTTTTAACACTTGTAAACAATTCCTAGCACATAGCAGGCACTCAATAAACATTTGTTGAATGAGTGAATAACAAATGAGTTCCCTTTCCTTTGATCTTTCCCCTCCCTTAGGCCCTCCTTTAGTAGCCAAAAGATGGTTAAATCTTTTTCCTAAATGAAAGAACATCTGCCCTGAGCCTCCATCCTAAGCCATGCAAAAAGGCAGCAGGAGCCTTAAAATCACAGTTGCTATTTAACAAGTCCAAGATAGGCAATAGAAAAAAATATTTTCCAGAGCAAACGCCAGGATTTTCAAGGTATGTTATATATTTTTTCCCTTTAAATAGGGAATGATATTCAAGAGATTTGAATTCCGTGTAAGTTGAATCAGTACTGATTCTTTTTGCAGCCTTGGCCAAGATGCTTTAAGCCTTAGTTTTGATTATTCTATCTGTAAAATGGGTGTATTGATTTCAGCACTACCAACATCCCAAAGTTACTGTGACACTCAAGCAAAAAGCTGACGGATGTGGCTGGATATGCTTTGGGATGTATAAATCACCGTGCAGATATGGAAGTGTAGGACGTCTCACTAACCCTTGGCCAAGGCAGAGCAAGGGGACTTCTGAAGAGACCCTGGCAGAAGCAACCATGTGGTCCTAACTTTCCCACTTTATGGATAGAGAAACTGAGGCCCAAGCAGTGGTGTGTCCAGGGTCACATCCAGAGCTAATAATACAGGAGAGTCATGGCTAGAAGTTAGGTGTCCTGGTTCCAGGTTCAGTTTCTGGCCTCTCTGAGTATCTCAGTTGTTAATTCCACCAGAACAGGATTCCGAGGCTCTGCTGTGAACCCAGGTCAAAAATCACCATGAATGGAAGAGAATTCCTGACTTTCAGATATCCTTGTGAATCCCAACCCTTCACCACCAGCCTAGGGAGGGAAGCATTTTAAATAAAATCCTTTTACCGTCCCTTCCATTTCCGACATTCATTTCTGAGTGGCATCTGAATGAGAATTTTACAGACATTTCATTTCTCACCCTTGTTATCATTCCTTCGCTGTCCTCCAGGAGCAGGTTATGACTGAAACTTCTGATGAAGCCCAAGGTCTAAATCTGTGGGAGTGGGAACTTGTGCTTTGGGTGCTAGGTCATCAGGTTGGCAGCATCTCTCCACAAGCAGGGTGATCCTTGCAGGAGGGAACAGGGTCCCGAGAAGGGCAGGGGGACACAGAGAGATTAATTTTTTTCAGTGTCATGCTTCCTGTATGTTCCTTAATGGCTGAAATTTACATGTGTGCGGGAAAATCACAATTTCCCCTAGAAGGCCTGAAAGGGAAAGCCAGAGCCATCAGACTGTTGCAAATGGGTGTATCCACTTACAAGGGCTCTGTACTGGTGTGACTGGGAGTCTTTTGACTTCTTATGGGGTGTGTGGCTGTGATCATGACTGAGAACTAGAGTTTGTACCTTTGTGGGTCAGTGACCATGTTTCTGGGATTGTGTGTGTGTGTGTGTGTATGTGTGTGTGTATGTTGTCACCCTTTGTGATCATGTACAGTTCAATGTGTGTTTCTTTAAAAAAATTATTTCTCATTTCCTGCATAAATTACTCCATGTAAAAGGCCATCCAGAGCTCAGTTCCTAGCATCCTTTTTCAATAAAGCAATATTATCACAGCCTAGTCCCAAAACTAGTCCCAGGAGAGGCTTTTCCTAGATTCTTTGTCAAACAAAATGTCAGCGACTCACCAAATGATGAGAAGAAGAATTCTTCTTGTTTATTTCCCGAGTGAGGCAGACCCGAAGCAGCTCAGCCTCTTTGCACCCTTTCCCTGGCTGGGCGGACTGTGGCGTGCGAGCAGGTGTAGCAGAGGGGGTCACTGTGAAACTCCCTGGGCTCTGCTCTTTCACTTCACTCTTTACCCAGCTTTGTGACTTTGGGCAAGTCACAAAATCACTTCTCTAAATTCAGTTCCCCCTTTTAAAAACAGGGCTCATAATACCTGGGCCATTGCAAGAATTAAATAACAAACTGGATATCATAGCTCTTTGTAAAGGTCATTAGCATGTTGTGTGTACATATCCTTGCTGAATATAGACATTTATTAATTCCTTCATTCAACAAATATTTATTGAGCACCCAATATGTCCAAAATACATACTGAGCTCTGCATAGATATATAGGCTTGAGACACAGTTTAGGATGATATAATCTAGTGGGGTAGACAGAGTGGCAAACAAACAACCACAACCTGGTGGGATAAGTGCTAAAAGAATAGAACAGAGACGGTTCTAATCTTCTAGAACCATCCTTGTGGCAGCCATGTGGAGGATAGACTGGGCCACAGAGAGAGACCCAGTAGGAGGCTATTGCTGAGCTACGGTGTAGCAGAGGAACTAGGGAGGAGGAAAACGTGGTCCAGTTCAGGTCGGGGCAAAAATGAATGGTTAGCTTGTGCCAAGGTACACTTACTTTCTACTTCTGGAGAGAGCTTCTGGAGCTGAGAAGGCTGTCTCAGGACAAGGGTCATTCAACAGGCTCGCTGGACGAAGAAGCAGGGGCTCACTGGCTGGAGGGTCAGAACCCTGGGGAAAGGAATGGCAGGGGTGTTTTCAGAGAAGGGGCTGAGCCCAGCCAAGCAGAAAGGGAGGATGGAGACACACAGGGCTTTGCAGAGATTTGCAAAGATTTTCAGAGTGCTTCCAGTGGGTCTGAAGTTTTCTCCAAGAAAGGGAATCCTGCTGGAAAAGTTAAGTAACTTCTCCAAAGTCAGGGCCGGTCTTAACTGCGTTGAAAGGGATTTTTGCTCTCTGTGATGGAGTCCCAATCACCAGGCTCTAGTTTGTGTCTGGTTAGATTCTGCCCACGTCTCTTGACTGCCTTTGGCATTCCTGTTCATCCATTTGTTACCTCATTTAATAAATACACATTGAGCCTGATGGCAGGCCAGAGCTGGAAGCACAAATGTGAGGAGCATCTTGCTCAGGAAGCTCGAAGTTTAATGGGAGGGACACCTATTGAAACACATAACGATCATTTAGTGAGATATAGCCTGGAGTTCATGGCTGAGAACTTCGGACTTTATTGTCTAAGAGATATGCTCCCAGCTATTAGGGGAGCAGAAAGGAGGGAATGATTTACCTTACATGCAATAGGGGGGCATAGAGAGAAAATGTTACAGAGCTGAATCATGAAGGATGAGTAGCATTTGGCCAAACAAGATCTGAGCAAACTGTCATTACCATCATTGTCATTAATGACGGTAGCCACCATTCTTGAAAGGCTAGTTCAGGTCGGGGCTGAGTACTTGACTATCTGCTAAGCACATCACATGGGTGATGTAATACCATAAAATCCTAATAAGCGATTTATGAGTTAGCTATTATTGTTTGCATTTTACAGAAATAGGAAAACCAAGACTTATGGAAGTCACACAGCTAGGAAGAGCAAGCTCTAGGATTTGAATCCAAGTTTGTCTGACTTCAAAACCTTTTCAGTTCTGCTGGACTATCCCTCCCCATTCATTTATTAATATTGGTGAAGGAGTCCTCTGAAATAATCCATAGTTTGTTTAAAAGCTCTTCATTCAGAGACACATTGAAATACAGAGAATTAGAATGCTTTTGGTTATAAGTAATGACAACTAAATAGCAAACTTTCAACTGAACTGATTAAGCATTCATCTGAATAAGTATTTTTCAGTACTGGTCCCTCCTCATGTGACCGGAATGATACTTTCCATGAGCCGCAAGGACACAATACTAACCTGGGTATGGGTGGCCTTCTAGAAATGGAAGGCACAGATCTTGTCCTCAAAGATGTATGATGCCACTGAGGAGATGCAAATTAACACAGAAAGCAGAAGGTCACAAAATAGAGTAAGCCTGAGGGCCAGTCACAGGTTGGGGGTACAAGAGATTGACCTCATTCAGGTGCAGAAGGTCAGAGAAAGACAAGACTTAAGCCTGTCTTTGAGGAAAAGGGACCCAAGTGCAGGACCTTAATGGAGCTGGATGGCAGAGAGGAAGGGAGAGCACAAGGCCCTCCAGAAAAGGCACATGGCCTAGCAAGTGGGGCGCAGGGCTTAGACATGGTGTGCACTAAGTCATGAGACAATGGCAGCCTAGCCTGGCTGGAGAAATGGTTGGGTTGAAAGATCCAGGGGATTCAGTAAGAGAGGTAGGTTTGGGCTGATTATGGGGGACAAATGGAAGCTAAGAAATTCTAATATTGTCTTCTTAGGCCCTGGCAAGCCATTATAGGTTTTTGAGCAGGAGAGAATCAGTAAAAACAAGTCTGTAAATCATCTTAGCTTCCAAGGAGGCCCTCTCTTCCTGAAGGAGTGGAATCCGGTCTCTCTGAGACCAGCCTTGTCACTCTGCAGATCCGTGAGGCTTTCGCTGAGACAGGTGGGTTCAATAGCCAGAGCGGTCAGAGAATGAGATCACACTGTAGGCCCAGGCTTTTGTGTACAATGATGAAGACTGATGGTGATGGTGATGGCAGTGACAACGGAACAGAATTCAAAGGGTGAAGGGTTTGGACCCACCTAGCAAACCCATGGCCAGGCTGGAACGAGCTGCCATGCTTCCTTGACTTGCTCACCCCAGCAAGGCAGTGAGAGTGGCCTTGGACGGTGGCCTTGGACACTCACAGATGTCTGCCCTGGGAGAGGTGCTTGAGGGTCCTTCCATCACTGCACTTAGGCCAGAACAGGCCCTGGGGTGGGCTCCGGGGTGGGAACAGACTCTCTCAAGGCTCTTAGGCCAAAGGAGACAGTGACTCTGCTATTTTTTGCTCCTGGGATAGACACAAGATGGGGCAGCTTTTTCAGAGTGGGCAGGAAACAGGCCTTTGGTGTGGGTCTCTAGCCAGAGATCTCAGAGGCCCAGGGCTCACCACTGTCCTAGTCACCTGCAAAATGTATGAGTTGGCAAAACTGGCAAAGGTGTTCTGTGGGGAAGCCTGCCCATCCTTGTCAGAGGGTGACCTGGTTTAAAGCTTGGAAAGGCAGGGAAGGGCCTAACGAGAGCCAGAGAACCAGGGATGGAGGCTGCTGGATCTCCCGGAGATCCAGTAGGGACAGAAGGGACTTCATCCTTAAGATGACACTCCTGACTCCTCCTTTATCCCTGAAACATCTGGGTCATCAGGTCATATAGGGCCCCCCGCCTTCCCATCCATCCATCTCTGTCTGTTTCTGTCTACCCAGGCTGCCTGTTAATTAAGCCTAAGTCCCGGGCCCAGGGCAGTAGTGTTGTAGGCAGCACACTAGCCTCTAGAGGAGAGGGATTTCCCAGGACCCCAAGAGGGAGGGTGGTGTGTTTCTCTGGCCAAGATGGAAAAAGGCACACTCTGGCCCCTCCCTCAGGCAAGGCAGGCAGGAGTGTGGAGGGACAGCATGCCGCAGTCCCCAGGGCAGTCTCCTCCCCACGCCCCCAGCTCCAGACTATCTCTCATCCTCCTCAGCACTCTCCGTCATGTGCTTTGCCCTCCTTATGCTCAGAGCAGTCGCTGGCAGTGACAGAACGGAGATTATAAGCTGAATTTCTGCCTGGAAGCTTTCTCCAGGCGGTTGGGAAGCAGGTAGTTGTCAGTTCCAGGAAAGGAGAAATCCGTGTACGTTGCAACCCTGAAGCGGTGCCCC
>RCUC01073050.1:0-12135 GCA_003697995.1 Taxidea taxus jeffersonii
GAGGAAAACACGGCCGTTAAGCCCGGGCCCAGGTGCAGGAGGTCCATAGCGAAATACAGGATTGTAGCGCGTCTGCGGTTCCCTCGCCCTCCAGTCTAACCCGGTTCTGTCTGTGCCTGTTAAACCCTTCCTTTCAAAGGGCATCCCCTTGCTACTGCAGACCCTGCTGTCCTTGTGGCCATCTCAAGGGCAGACTCCGTCTCACAGCAGGTGGCCCCTGCATCCCAGTGCCCCACACTTCCCCAGCCCCGAGATGGTGCCCCTGGGGACAGGACTCAGGGGTTCTTGTGAACCTTTCCAAGGCAAAACCTTTTAAACCACAAGTGTTGCTTTCGACTTTGTTATGTTTCCCATAGTACTAGCATGGCACCAAATCTTGTGTAGGTCTTCAAAAAATACTTTTTGGGATGGTATGACAAATTCCATGAATTCAAGGGATTGTTCAGATAATTTGATATGACATAATTGTGTTATATCACATATAACCAACAGTAACGGGACCATCAGCTGGAAAATGATTCACCTACAGCTTCGGGTTGTAACTCATCTGAAATCTAAGATGGATGCATCATTGAGGATATAGGTAATTCTGAGAAAGGCAAGGTATAGAGTCTATTTTTTAAAAAGAATCCCTAACTTTAAAAATATGACAATTGGCTATGCACAGTTACTATAATAACTAAAGCAGTCCTTTGCTGAAGGATTTAGGCTTCCTTCGAAGATGGCAGATTTTATTCATTTGGATTCAAACTGAGATTGCTGCTGATAACACAGGTAGTGAAAGACAGAAGGAAGAGCGGACAGGGCCGGGCCCCTCCAAGAACTTGGAGGTGAAGGAAATGTTCCTGGTACAAACTGCTAATAACATCCGTGGTGGAAGCACATCCCAGGAAAAATCAGAGAGGGGCTGACATGGTGTAGTGGTTCCAGAAAAGCACATTCTAGCAGTGCATGTGACTCTGCACAGAAGAGAAGGGGTAGAGTCGGAGAAGCAGGAGCATTTCTATCACCAGCAAAATGTCCTCAGCCGGGCAACAAGAGGACCTCAGGGATATTAACTGGGTCTGAATGAAACACCCTTCAGACAGTCCTTTCCGTCTGCCCGCATTCTGCGCTCCCCAAGCAGCCTTCTGATGACAGTATTGGCTTTTGAGATGTCTCAATATCAGGAAAGAGTTTTCCATGGGTCCCAGGCAGGAGCTTTCTGGCTCTTAGACAGGGCTTACTGCCATTCTGAGCCAATGAATTAGTGTTCTAATGAGTACTTAGGGTCGCAGTCTGAGGTCACGTAAGGTAATTGGTACAGTATAGTTTCTGATCCCACTCAGCTCGATATAGGGATTGGAACTAGAGTCAAAGTCACTGTCCCATCCCCTCTATCCTGCCTCCCATCCTAACGATTCCCTTCATCCTCAGTGTTAACATTCCTCCCTGTTAAAACTTCAAACTGTAATTAAATGAATACATTTTGCTAGGAGCTTCCTGTCAGCCAAGATAAAAAGGGAATCTTGGAGGGCTCTTAATTCTCATTAACTAATAACAGAATCCTTTGGGAAGTAGTATTAGGGATATTAAAACCCTATCTTCATTTACCATTTAGACTTTCGGGACAAAAAGGCTTGTGAATAACAGTTTACATGGTCTCATTCAAGGAAAAGCAGATTTTTCAGAAGGGTTTTTCCAAGATGACACATTCTTCTCAGACTTAACCCAGGGCTCTCCCTATCAGAATAAGTGATTAAGAATTTACTGAAGTTTTGGAAAATGTTAACCCTGTCGCCCTCCCCAGGGATGCTAGCATACAAAAGTTGTGATCCGAAAGCCAGCTGCTTCTAACACAGAAAATATTTCCCCATGGAAACAGCAGTCTTAAAATTATGGAATTCCTGGGGAAGTCCAGGGAATCCTCTTTGATCCTGAGTGTGGCTGAATTGATGCTGATGGTAACCATGACCAAACACCAGGTTTGGGATCCCGGACCTGAGCCGGGTGCTGCAGCGGCTCCCCCAGCCCTGCCCTGGTCCTGCTCCCGAGTGGGGTTCGCTGAAGAACCAAGTCTGCGTGCTCCGCGCCCACCCCCGCTCTCCGAGGTCCCCAGGGGCCTGACCTGGGACTCACAGGTCTTCCATGGTGTAGGACGCTAGCTTCCCTGAGCCGAAGTGCTAACAGGGCCACCTTTCAAGGACACTGTCGTAGGCGGACAGCTCCTTCGTCAATTACCAAAGAGCCCCAGTTTCAAGGAAATCCTGTTCAGGTCTGCAAAGAATGAATCACAAATGAAATTCTGAAATGGATTTCTTGGAGTCACCTTTACTGTATTTTTACGGTTTCCTTTCTTTTTTTTTGCTCTTACATGAAGTCCTGGTTAGAGGCAGTCAATGATGCTCCCCTCTTCCGGGCTCATGGGCGACCTAGCTCTAATGCTTCCTAATTCTCCAAATGCGTGATCTTGCTTTCATCGTGTTTCTGTTACAGTTCGTTCAGATTTTAGTCCAACCTCTTGCCAGTCGGCTCTGTTCCCTTCTCCCACAAATATCTCCGCCTTCCATGCTAATCTTCCTTTAAAAATACCCTTTTCCTTATGGTGGGGAGCGGCGGTGGAAATCGTCTCCTCTGCTGTCCCGTACGTAGCCACTCAGCACACGTGGCCACCGGGTCATGTGAGCACAGTTGTATTGGTTTCACACCAGAATTCCGGTTGGCACTGGAATCGAACTGTGTGTGCGTGTGTGTCTGTGTCTCTGTGTGTGTCTGTGTGTCTCTGTGCTTGTCTCTGTGTGTGTCTGTGTGTCTCTGTGTGTGTGTGTGTCTCTGTGTGTGTGTGCGTGTGTGTCTGTGTGTGTGTGCGTGTCTCTGTGTGTGTCTGTGTGTGTGGGTGCGTGTGCATGTCTGTGTGCGTGTGTATCTTTGTGTGTGTCTCTGTGCATGTGTGTGTGTGTGTGTCTGTGTGTGTGTCTCTATGTGTGTGTGTGTGTGCGCGTGTGTGTCTGAGTGTGCATGTGTGTGTCTCTGGGTGTGTCTGGGTGTGTGTGTGTGTCTGTGTGTCTCTGTGTGTGTGTGTGTGTGTGTGTGTGTGTGTGTGTGTGTGTGTGTCTCTGTGTGTGTGTGTGTGTGTGTGTGTGTGTGTGTGTGTGTGTGTGTGTCTCTGTGTGCGTGCGTGTGTCTGGGTGCAGCTTCCTAGGCTCTTTCTCGCTTTACGGCGTCTGGACAGGAGGCATGAGCTGCCTTTTCCTCTGATCAAGGCTGAACAGAAAGTGCTGATCTTGCTCTTGATCCCCCGCAGATGGGAGAAAACCTCCCCTGGCTGCGAGACGTCACCGTTCGCTGCTGGTAGGCTTCTGTCCATCCGCCCGGCCCCAGGTTCAGAAACAAAAACACACAGACCACCGTGACCCCCACCTTCGCCGGCCGCTATCGTCCAATCCTTTGTTCCGTACAACGGAGCTCACGGACACTTCTGCCTCCGCTCCTCCTGCCCTTCTGCCCTGGGAACTCTCAGGCTCTCCTTCGGCCCTCGTCAAAGTCACCAGTCCCCCCGGGATCCTCACCCCCATGTCCTGCCACCAGCTCTCCTGTGTGTTTGCCCGTTGCTGGCTTTCTCCTCGAAGCACTTCCACCTCTTGGTTCCTGGGCCATGTTAACCCAGCCTCCTCCTCCCCTCAGCCGATGTGGGCAGCGCCCCAGTCCCCGAATGGGCCCATTTCTCAGGGGTCCCCCGGCGGTGCTCCCTAGGGGGTCTCGAGCAGCGTACAGATTTCAGATGCCACACTGTCTATGATCCCAAAGTATCTGCAGCCACACGTGTCCCCCGGGCACCACAGCCACGCAGTCCACCGGCCCCTCCATGGCTTTGGGGTAGTTACATGGCTTCTCACTCTTAGTGTGTCCAAAACACAGTCCCCGGTGTCCCCCGCTGCTCACACTGCATCTTCCCTGCCCTGCCCATCAGGACAAATGGACCCGGGACAGCAAACCAAACCCAAGCAGATCAGTCAACCAGGACTCTGCTTCTCTCTCTCCTTGAACGTCTGTCCAGTCCATCAGCTAGACTCGCCAATGGTGTCTTCCAAAGGGGGTCCGCCACCACTTCCCCATTCTAACGCTGCCCCCACGCCCCAAGCCGCGCTACCTGGCCGCCTTCATTCAGGCTCTGCCTCCCCACCTGCTCGCCGGTGGTTTCCTTCATGGAAGACCCAGGGGCCTTCCTAATTACGAATTGGATCATATCACTCTTCTGCTTCAAATTCTCTAATGCTTTCCCAACATGGGGGACCCAAACCTGTGACCTCCAAGGAACTTCTGACCTTGCTCCCCTCTGCCCCTTGCCCTTCTTTCCCCCACGCTGCCCTGTCCTGCACGTTGGCCGCCTGGCCTTTGCGGCTCAGACTTGCCTCCCCCTTCCTGTGCCTGCCTAGGAGCTCTTCCTCCTGGTCCTCATGGAAGAGCAACACACGCTGACATGTCATCTCTGAGGTCACATGTGGTCTCCGAGGGGCCCCAGCCAGCTTCGCTCTTCCCCTCACCCTGCCTCGGTGCGTTCGCTGCAGGAAACGGCAACACATGCTTGCTCACTGTCCGTTCTCTGACTAGAACGGGAGCCCGTGCAGATGGATGCCCGGAACCAAGAACCAAACTTGCGTCTGGCAGGGGCTACGGAATGTCTACAGAAGAATGAATGGACACGGCCACGTGAGCCATGCTTGCAGCAAGACGGAGCTCTCCGCGGCCGACACAAAGTCCTTTTGGTTTTATAAATGTACAAAACCAGACAGCTAAGAAGTTACGAGTTCCCTGTGACAAACACGCCTAAACACGCCAACTCGTCTCTTCTCAGCAGAGCTACGAGCTTCTCTGCGCTAGAAACTGAGAAAAGCACATTTGTTTTGGGTTGAAGAAACTTCACCTCTGAGGTTCTAATAGTCCCATTTCACGAAAAAGGTCAAGTAAATTAGGAACATTTTGCTGGATATTTTGTTCCGCTGTAGAAACCATCAGATAAAAGTATGTAAATGATTTTTGCATTGAAGATGCCCGTGCTTGATGGTTATTAGGGACGTCATTCTTTAATATTAAAGTACTAATTGGGCAGCAATATTTGTCAAGAAGGCATCTGACTTCACTTCAAAAAATAAAAGGGCTAAATAGAAAAAAGAAGTGAAAGAAAAAATCATGCAGGCGTTTTGGAAAAGTCAGTAAGCCTACCATTCCAGAACACTATTCTACATTGAGAACTCTCCTATCTTTTCCACCCTGGACACTTTTTGTGGGCACTTTGTTGAGAAGACCCCCACTCAGGAGGAGGTGAGGATACAGAGAAGGGTGAGAAGAGCCCTGGGGGCTGGTGTGTCACAGCAGGGACCTCTCGTACCTGCTGCGTGGCAGGACTCCTCTCTGCCTTCCGCTGGGTCATCGCTCATCTGCTCCCAGGAATCTGCGCTGCTTCTCAGAGTCAGCAACGCCGGTCCTCTGCTCCCACTTCTAAGTGTGAAGGGACAGCAGCTGGCTGGAAGGGACAACAGGATAGGACGTTAATGTCAACTACTCCTTACCACTATAATCAGGAGCAGGGCTCCCCCTGGAAGCCTCCAGAAACAGATGGGGCGTTTGTGAGACAGGCTTGATGTGACAAGCGCCATCATGATGCACGACGTTTGAAAACCACTTTTCTAGATTCATACCCTCAGGGGAACAGCCTGGCAGGGAAAGCACGAAGGAGCAGATCAAGAGTGCCCTTTGCACCAGATTCTGGGAAACCACATCTTCCCGATTCACGTCCCGCTCCGAGGCACCAGGATGTGAATTCACAGGATGCTCATCCCTGTGAGAACCTTCCCAGTTATTTACCATAAATCAGGAGCGATCTTGTTCCCTGAGGGAGAAACTGTAGCCTGCTGAGCTTTGATAGTACTGACCAGGAGGGAAACAAATCCTCAGGGAGGACAGGTTTAATTCAGAAATGCATGAAGGGGAGGTGTGGGATGTAGCCAGTCCCTTTTCCCAGAGGTCAAGGAGGTTTGCTCTTGTTAAGGAGGGTGATGAGGCTGGGGACCCCTGGACATCAAGGCTAAGGAGTAGGGGAGGCGCGCGGGAGTATGGGCAGGGATGCAGGACGGAGCAGAGAGTGGCTGAAGGGTCAGGTTGGAAGACAAAGATCACTGAAAAAAGGGGACGGGAGCCAAGGCAGAATTGGGGCTTTTCAATGTTCCATCCTGTCGTCCCTGGGCCACGAACAGCAGGATGGAGAGGTGGGGGGGGCGGGGCTCCCACGTGTGCTTGTGGGGGTGCAGCTATGAGCTCGTGTCTGTGGGCCTCTGCCACTGTCCGCACCTTCCATGCACGACTAGCAGAAGCCAGACGAGGTCCCAGGTGTCTGGGACCAGTCACCTGACGACGGACGGTAAGTCCTCTGTACAGATGTCAGAATGCTCTGTTGGTGGGAGGATGACTTTCGGTATGTAATAAACATCTTGGATTGAAATGTCCCTTTATTTTCAGACAGTTTTGCCAAAGTACCATCGACCTGTCGGCGGTCCGCGCCCAGGCAGAGCACGTGGGCAGATCTGATGTATGTACACACCCGTGAAACCGTCACCAGCACATTTTGAGTAAGTACGGTTGTACAAAGGCAAAAGCACAAATACAAAAGCCAAAGGAGTTGGATACTCATGTCTGTGCCTCAGTTTCCGTCCTCTCCCCACCCAGCATGGGCCCACCTGCTTCACGGGTCCCTCACGACCAAGTCAAGGAGGCTCTGGGTGGAGGGACCTGACGACTTCCTACGCAGGCAGCCCAATCTGCCCGGGGCCTGCCGGCTGGAGCGCCACCAATCAGCCCGGCCCGGCTACTGTCCGGGGGCCCTGGGGATGAAGACAGGCCCGGGCTTGCCGCTCCTTCGAGACACATCTCCTGCGCTCCTTTCAGACTGTGGGAGGCTCTGACAGCATCTGAGGCTAAAGCACAGAGCCCGGGTATCTTCCTAAAATAAGAGGAATAGATTGTGATCGAAAACCAACCACGAACGCTGCAGATAAAGTAAATTAAGGGTCGGTGGGAGGAGTGGCTCACCGTGAAATCTGGGGAAGGTGAGGGGGAGCCATACCTCCGGCACTCTGACCCATGGAGCCTGAAGAGTGGCCGGGTTTGGGGGTTCAGGCATTGACGGGTCTGTTTTCAGACCAGGGGAAACAGGAATTAAATTCCTTGAGAGAAACCCATTAACTCTCCCGTTAATGAAGTGGGCGTGTCTGTGACCAGCGGGACACAGGCCAGCATCTGGAGCCAGGGGACAGTTAGCCTTCTGTGAACAAAGCCATGGTTGCTTGTGAACCCATCTCATCCCCGGGGCACAAAAGAATGTGTGTGTGTTTGTGTGTGTATGAACACAAGAGGTTCTGCTTGGGGGCCGCGGTGACTCCCCCAGGGAGCAACTTGGCAAGAAGGTCCAATACAGGCTGTTCTTCCCATCCTGCAGAGCTCTGACCACAGACAGACCAGAGCGGAGAGCTCCAAGCAGGGTGGCTGGAGGAGAGCGCTGGCTCCTCCAGGAGGGGACTGGCAGCCCAGGCAGGGAGCTGAGAGCGACGGTTGGAGCTGGGCGGCAGCTCGGTGAGCCCGTGGTGCTCGGAGCCGCCCACCCTCGTGGGGTTTCTGGGACTGTGCCCTCACGTGTACGCAAAACCGGCCAGGTTTGGGGGCACACAGATTCCTAAAGGTTTTGAGATAAGCAACAATGTTTTTATACAGTATTGGAAATCAGGATTGAAAAGTTTCAAGTAAGATTAAAAACATTCATCCTGGAACCACACTCTGCCCCTGCTCTCAAAACGAGACAGCAGGGGCTGCCTGGGTGTCCGAGGTGCATCATCTAAGTTTGATCTAGACGTTTCCCCCCAAGTCAGCCATTCAGCAAATTCCAGGAATGCTGTGTTTTGGGTCACGGAAAGGGCTGAGTTTCCCTAAAGGAGAAGGAACCTGTAAGACACTCATAGATTCCATGAGTGTGAAAGGGAGAAGCAGTACCCCCGTACACACGCACACACAGATGCTCGCACATGCCCCACATAGCACAGGCTAAGCCTCTCAGTGTGCGAGGCGCTGGGTGGCACGGGAGACCAGGCAGATGAATCAAGGCGCAGGGAAAGAGCAAATAAACTGGCCTGGCAGAGCGTGAGGATGATGAAACCCTTCTCCGCCGTGGGCAGCCGCCTTCCTCTCCCTGGCCGTGCGCCGTGCCTGGGAAGCTGAGGGGCTCCACCGCACTCTCCCCGGCTTCCGTGTCTCCCAGCGGGGCTCCACACGGTCACCACGGCACACGGCTTTCTCCCTGAGCCGCATCCCATTCTACCAGAGCAGGAAGCTTCCCTTCCTTCTGTACACGGGGGCTGGGGCTGAACGTAACATTAAATGCGGGCTCGTTACGGTGGAAGTCCTCCCCCTTAGAGCCTGGACCACACAGCGGCGTCACACGCTGAGGACAAACAATGGCAACAGAAGCCTCACAGAGAGACCCCTGAGCCATTCTCTCACCCGGACTCAGGCAGCCCAGACGAGAGCCCTGCATCCCCGCCGGAGTTCTATACGCACCGAGTCAGGGATTCTTTGGAAGGCTTGGGGCCTGGGTTGTACGATTCCGCAACTGAGAAATTCACAGATTACCTACAACTGACTGGGTTTGTGAAATTCCCAGTAGGGACTGCTTTCTATAGCAGCTCCTTCCTTTTCTTTAATTCTCTGAATCTGCTCTTGGTATTGCAGGGCAAGGCTGTGAGGAAGCTTCGGGGTAGGGCACACGCCCCTCGGGGCCCCAGGGAACCGGGTTCTGAGGTGGAGTGAGCACCTGACCTTTTACGAGGAGGGTGGAGGCAATGTTTCAGCATGTTTCAAGCATGTTTCAGACCATCAGGCCTGAGATCAAGGTGGTGGGCTCGGAGGCAAACCGGCTGGGGACCTGAGAACAGCTGTGTGGGGAGGGGGCAAGCCCGTCTGAGAGGGGAGGACAGGACATGGCGAACTTGCAGGGGGATGCAGAGCAGAGGAGCCTGGACGGTGGCCCGAAAGAGAGCACGCAGAAGAGGCTCTCCTTAGGCTGGTGGAGCTCCAGCCCAGCTTTGATCCCAGGAGCAGGAGCTGATGGTGGAGGGGACTCACGTTCATGGACAAGACCACCAGGACTCGGAGCCTGAGCACAGTGGGAGGGAGTGCTGGAAGGCGGCAGAGTGGTAAGCCCCAGGGAAGGATGGAGAGTGACTTTCCTTTGCATTTAGGAAAAACAAACAGCCAGGTGAAGACAGGAGGATTCCGCCCTGAAGAAAAGTGAGAGAGAGGAGGCGCTCAAGACGGTTTTGAATGTCTGAGTGAAATGAGTATCTGTGAACCAAAGTCCTTTTCATGACTATGCCTCACTTAAATTTTTTGAAAACTATGCCAAGAATGCAAAACATAACATTTGCCATTTCAACCATTTTAAAGGGTTTGTTTCTATGGTGTTAAGCACGTTGGCCTCATTGTACAGACACCATCACCGTCCATCTCCAAAACCTTCTCATCTTCTCACACTGAACCTCTGTGGCCACGAAACCCTGACCCCCGTGTGTCCTTTCCGCAGCCCGTGGACACCACCCTTCTACCTCCTGCTTCTACAGCTTTGCCTACGGCAGGAATTTCAAATAATTGGAATCACGCATTATTCCATTGTCCTTCTGTGACTGGCTTCTTTCACAAACAAAATGGCCAGGGTGCATCCATGTTACACAGGGACCAGACTCTCCTTCCTTTGCAAGTCTGAGTAGTTTGCCTTTGTACAGAGAGACCCCACTTTGTTTATCCATCTGTCAGTGCCCCTTTGGGCTGCTCCCGCCTTTGGCTGTGGTGATTAACACTGCTGTGAAAATGCATGTGCGACCGTCTCTTCCAGCTTCCGCGTCACATCTTTTGGGTGTCTATTCCAAAGTGGAATTGCTGGATCAGACGGTAATTCCAAATTCCATGTTTAAGTTTTTGGGAAGCTTCCACACCGTTTTCCGCAACCCCTACACCACTCTACATCCCCACCAGCAATGCACGGCATTCTAATTTTTCCATAGCTCATCAACACTGGTAATTTTTATTTCTTCCTCTTAAAAAAATGATAATCATCCCAATGGGTGTGGCATGGTACCTCAGTGTGGTTTTGCTTTGCGTTTCCCGAATGCTTAGTGATTGTTGAGCCTCTTTTTACGCACACGTTGAACGCGTGTCTGCCTTCTTTGGAGGGACGTCTATTCAAACCCTCTGTCCATTTTCCAGTTGGGTTGTTGGTGTTTTGTTGTTGAGTTGTAGGAGTTCTGTATATAGGCTGGGTATCAATCCCCTCTGCAATAGATGATTGGCAAATATTCTCTCCCATTCCATGAGCTCCCTTTTCACTCTGCTAATTGTGTCCTTTGATGCATACACATTTTTCATTTTGTTGAAGGCCAGTGTATCTCTTCTTTCTTTTGTTGTCTGTGAGTTAGGTGCTATGCCCAAGAAATTCTCGGCAGATACAGGTCATAAAGCTTTCCTCTGGCATTTTCTCCTAGGAGCTTTATAGGAGCTTTATAGTTTTAGCTCTTACATTTAGGCTTTTGGTCAACTTTGGGCTCATTCTTTTATTTATTTATTTATTTTTAAAATTTTTTAATTTGTTTTATTTGACAGACAGAGATTGCAGGTAGGCAGAGAGGCAGGCAGAGAGAGAGGAAGGGAAGCAGGCTCCCTGTGGAGCAGAGTGGGTTCATTCTTTTAAAACGGTGAAACATAGCACAGATTTACTTGTTATTCCTGCACAGGGATGTGCTCATGTCCTCCATATAGTTGTGATCTTAGTACCCATCCTGCCAAAGCAAGAGCTGAAGCAGTCTTTGGGAAAAAAACACATTGCTAGAAGCATATGAAAATAAAACTTTTTACACTACACTTATAACGACTGTTCTCAATTCCTAACTGGGGCATTCATCTCCTTATCCTGGATCTACCAGATGCGCCAGTGGTTATGACTGAGGCACTTGTCTGCTGCCTGTGGGCCCCGTGAAGCTTTCCTTAAGGTTCTGACCCTGACTCTCACATAGCTCTCTCCATGGTGGCCAATGTCTTCCCACTCTCAGTGCCAAGCCAGTGGGAGCCCAGCAAGATTTTTAGGTCCTCTTGTGAATTTTTCACAATCTATAGATGGATGCTGTGATGTGGACATATTTTGAAGAGTTTGGATATAGATTTAAGACAGGGGGGATCGGTTTGAAAACCTGCACATGGAGATTCTAGATGCCCAAATATTTTCTCTCACCCCCCAGAAGAAACAAAGTGTTCATTCTTTGGAGAAATGGAGCCAGGGAGTCTCTGGGCTCAGACACACTATGGAGAGACAAGGCTGGATGAGAAGAAACAACCAGAGAGTCAGCAGACCAGATTTTGAGGTGTCCCTAACACTGCTCCCACCTCTTCCTCCTGTCCTGCTCCCAGATCCCCTACTTCTAGGCATACAGCCTGCCCCACCCCTGCCCCTGATGAGAAATAGGAGAGCTCTACCCTGGAGAGACTGAACTCTACCAAAGAAAAGACCTATAGGTACTGATATTTGAGGTGTGTGGGGGGTTCTCCTCATGCAATCACACTCTATCAAGTTCAGCCAGCAACAATTCCCGACCAGAGAATTTTCCAATACCTTCCCCAGCTTCCAACTTGCTTTTTCGTCCCTCACACTTAAATAAGAAAGGGTGGCAAACAATATATGAACATACTTGAGGAAGGCTTCCAACACGGAAAGCAGGCTAAAATAATAGAGTTAAAAGAACCTGGGATAGGAACATCTGGGTGGCTCAGTCACTTAAGCATCTGCCTTTAGCTCAGGTCATGATCATAGGGTGCTGGGATGGAGCCCCACATCAGGATTTCTGCTCAGTGGGAAGTCTGCATCTCCCTCTTACTCTTCTCTGTGCTCTCTCTCCCTCTCAAATAAATAAATAAATAAATAAACAAACCTGGGTTAGAGACCATATAGGAAGGGAAAACGTTCTTAACATTGTAGTAGTGTCAGAAAGAGGAGAAAAGATAATGCATTCATGGTAAAAAGAATACTATAAAAGGAACAACTGGAGAACAGTATAGAGTTTATGGGAA
>RCUC01073052.1:0-11660 GCA_003697995.1 Taxidea taxus jeffersonii
CCTTCCTTCCTTCCTTCCTTCCTTCCTTCCTTCCTTCCCTTCTCCCTCCCTTCCTTTCTGCCCTCTCTCCCTCCTTCCCTCCTTCCTTCACACCTTTGCCTTCAGAGAGCATGCAAATCTGGTGATTCTGGTGGAAAGCACCCATCACTCAGCCTACTAGAGAATCCCTGAACAAGGGCTTAAAGGGGATGGGTTTTCAGTCTGGAGGTTTTAGTTGGTGGCAGCTTTGCTTTTCTCTCTGCTGCTCAGAAAGCAGGCCTTGGAGGTGGAGTAGGGGTCCATTTATGGGATTGGGTGTGTTACTGGATAGAGAAAAGTACCCTCTGAATTCAGAAGAAAATGAGTTTATACCCATAGGAAGAAGATATTCTTAACTGTCAGCCTGACAAATTGGGGGATGTTGACAGATCCAGAATTATCATGTGAACGGGATTTTATAATAGCTCCTATATGCATCTTGCTCTCTTCCAGGATGCAGTAGGGGCTCAGTTAATATCTGGTCAATGAGTGAATGAACCTCTGTCATAACCATGGACATGAAGGATGATGAGTCCTCTTCTTATAGTCCAACTCTTCTCCATGTTCTCTTTATTTTCATACTATTTTATACATCTTGAAAATCTGGAGGAATACCCTGACACCAGGGATGAGCAAGCCAAGAGCTAGAGGCAGGAAGCCCACTGGCTGGAGTGGGGGTGGCACAGACAAACAACCAGTGGACTGACAGGAAGACAGGTCCCAGGGCATCACATGCTCGGTACTTTCACATACATTCTCTCAACCCTCAACAACAAGAGTTATGACCTTCCAGCTTAGGTGAAAACACCCAGACTTTCCAAGGTCACAGAGCTAGCGCACAAGAGATGAGGCTAACAGCTAGTCCTCTGATAATAAGTACGGGAGAGTGGTTAGATGGGGCAGAGGGAAGAGTGACTGTTTAGTGATCCATGGAGGGGCATCTGTAGGACCCAGTATGGATTTTTTAGTTGGTAATTAATGGGCCAAAAATAGTACCCAGGAAGCAGATTAGAATTGATAGGAGAAGCATGGATTAAAGCGGGAAGCTGGAGGCAGGGAAACTGATTCCCCAGGTGGCAATGCCTCCTGTCCTTAACAGGCGGGCAGGGGGTAGGAAGACAGAGACTGGGTATCCAGCTCTTCATAGTCTCAGGCTGAAATAAAGTATTAGAAATGAGCTGGAGAGCTCTCCATGAGGCATGAGCTGATTTGATTGGACTTAATTTAATTTTCGCTGACCATATAGCTCCTTGCAAACTACTCTGTGGTTCTCACTCATCCAGGAGGAAGTGAGACAAGGGGAGGAGACTGGCTTGGGAGAGAAGGCTGTGGTTACTGGGAAATTCACCAAAGTCCCTATAAATGAGGCCTCCACTCCAGATGGATAAGGGACAGGGAGAGTGACTTGGGAATTTTGTGCTTTGCTTCTTGAGTTGGGTTCTAGATTCTGAGGATGAAGGGCTGTCCTGAAAATGGGAGCCTGAGTTAAGAATGGGAGAAATGGGCCAGGGATATGGGATGATCCAGAAATGGGGGGTGATCCAAGGAATGGGCTGCTGTTGATTATTGAATGTTCTAGAATGGCAGGACTTGCTGGGAATGAGGACTCCTCTGGGAATGTGAAGACTAGGTAGGAAATAGGAACCAGAAAGAGGAGATGTTCTGGGAACAGGGTCATGCTGGAATAGGACCTTAGTGCTAGGAGATGGGAAGCCTAGTGCATCTAAGAAGCCTAGCCATGACATGCTGTGCTTTTCTGAGCTGACTTGGCAGGGGAATCCCTTTTCCAAAAGGATTTTCTCTCTGGTGAACATGAAGAAGGGACCTGCAGAGAGGGTCTACACCCGCTGAGGCAGGTGATGAATGGGTAGCAATCAGACCAATAGCTTTCAAACGTTTTCGGTCAGATAGAAAAACCCTGTCATTTCATTCCCAAATTTATTTTATTCTGTCTCACCTCATATTTCACTAAATGGGAGCTGTCAAGGAGATTCTTTGATTTCCCCCCCTCCCACCTTCTCTGGCAGCTTATGCAGTCTGACAGCCTTAGAGACGTGGGTCTTGGAAGACCCACGATGAAATACATTGTTGCAGCCTCCCATTTTAGGGTCATTGTTTCTGTGTGCCCTTCTGTGAGCCCAAGCTTGTGTGTGCTCCTCTGGGTACCTGCCAAGTGCATATGTGTCAGGAGTGTGTGTGTGTGTGTGTGTGTGTGTGTGTGTGTGTGTGTGTGTGTCAAAGCTGAAACATCCTGGAATGAGAAGTTTGAAGCATGAGTTTGAGTTCTGACTTTGAAATTTAGTATCCCTCTGTCAACTGAGTCTCAGAGGACTCAATGCAGAGTGGGTGTAATAACACAAGTCCTTCACACTTCAGAGGATTGTCATGGGGCTCATAGCACAAGAAGTAAAAATACTTCCTTGCAATGAATAAATGCTACTGGTAGTTACAACTATCATTTATCTGCAAGGTGTACCTCTCGATCCATCCTGAGTTCTACCGAGTCCATTTTTTTTTAAAGATTTCATTTATTTATTTGACAGAGAGAGATCACAAGTAGGCAGAGAGGCAGGCAGAGAGAGAGGAAGGGAAGCAGGCTCCCTGCTGAGCAGAGAGCCCGATGTGGGGCTCGATCCCAGGACCCTGGGATCATAACCTGGGCTGAAGGCAGAGGCTTTAACCCACTGAGCCACCCAGGTGCCCCCGGAGTCCATTTTTTTATTGAGGTGTAATTGACATTTATTACATTAGTTTCGGGGGTACAACATAATGATTAGACATCTGTATACACCACTAAGTAATCACCACAGTAAGTCTAGTTACCATCTGTCACCATACAAAGTTACAAAAAAAATGTTCTTCCTGGGATGAGAAATTTTAAGATTCACTTTCTTAGTAACTTCCAAATTTGCAATGCAGTATTACTGACTATAATGACCTCATGGTGTACATTACAACCCTATGACTTATTTTATAACCGGAAGTTTGTACCTCTTATTCTCCTTCACCCATTCCTCCCACCCTCTCCCCTCTGGCAACCACCAATCTATTCTCTGTATCTATAAGTTTTGTTTTGGTTGGTTGGTTGTTTTGTCTTTTAGAATACATATATAAGTGAAGTCATACTGCATTTGTTTTTTCTGTCTGCCTTATTCCATTTAGCATAATACCCTCCAAGTTCTATCCATATTGTTATAAATAGCAAAATTTCATTCTTTTTTATGACTAAGTAGTATTCCTTGTATACACACTCCACATTCTCTTTATCATTCATCCACTGATGGACACAGTTTTTTCCCATGTCTTTGCTATTGTTCAATAAGAGTATGTATATATTTTAGAATTAGTGTTCTCATTTTCTTTGGATAAATACCCAGAAGTGGAATTGCTGGCTTACACAGTATTTCTATTTTTAATTTTTTTGAGGAAGCTCCATACTATTTTCCACAGTAGCTGCACCAGTTTGCACTCCCACCAATAGTTGAGGGTTCTCAAATGAAGGTTCTCTTTTCTCTACATCCTCACCAACCCTTGTTATTCCTTTTGATATGAACCATCCTGACAGTAATGAGATGATACCTCATGGAGCATATTTTGATGCTCTCTCCCACAACATCCCAGACATGTGAGGCCTTGCTATTCTCAGAACCACCATGCCAGCTCCTGATCTTGGCCTAGCTCCTCTATCTTCTTCCTCTGCTTCTCCTCACAGGCTGCTGAGTATTGCCAGAGAAAGTCAGCAAACACAATTTTTCAGGACACCCCTAGACTTACTCATTAATTCAACAAGCATTTATTGAGCATTTGCTACAGACAAGATTCTGTGCTGATCTCTGGGAACCCACAGTTGAATAAAACGGAGGCCCTGGGCACAAAGAGATTTCAGACAAATTAAATTCTTAACAGCGTAACATAAGAAGTGTTATGGTGGATCCAAGCCCAGGGACCATGGCAATGCCAAAGAGGGGGCCCCTGACTCAGCCCAGGGAGGGGGTACAGTGAAGGCACCCTGGAATACGTGACCCTAGAAATAACTTTTAAAAGATGAGAAAGAGCTGGCCGTATGAAGGGAGCCTGTGCCATCTGGCCCTGAGCCTTAACATTGCTTGGCAAAACTTGAAGGCCTCTTTGGGGATCTTCCAAGTCTGTCCCCCAATTTCTCTTCCAGATCTTTACTACATTCCTCAAGTTGTGTACAGCTTCTGGATCTTCCTCCTCCAGCATCCCAGCCCAATGACTGGATTAATCCTCCCAAGGCACTGATAGGACTGGATCACTCACTGCTCAAACACTCACACTGCATATAGAATCAAGTCCCAACTCCTTAACCTGCCATCCAAGGGCCTCTGCAAGCAAACTTACCAGCTCCTTACCCTACAAAACCCCAAACACCAGTCAACCAAAGCTACTTGCTGGTCTCTGAACACATTATGCTCCTTCCCACTTCTCCATCTTAGCTCCTTACTTTTCATTATGCCTAGAAAGTCTTACCTGCCCCCACATCCCATTTTCCTCCATGGAAATCCTATGGGCCCCTGAGTCCTAGCCAAGGTTCCACTGTCTCAGAATGCCTTCGAGAATCCTCTCCCATATATCTGAAAGAGATCCTCCTTCTAAAGGGAGCTGGTGACCAAGAAAGCTTATGGACAAAAGGAATTACTTTCATACCAGGGACAAAAAGAAACAATTATGGAACTTTAAGTATCAGAGTGAATGTAAGAATAGGCAGAGGTGACCAAGGTGCCATACAAATCATTCCACGTAGGTAACGACAGGCAATGATTCATGACAGAACAAACACACGTTTGTTTCTTTTCAAGGCTCAAAATTTCTAAAATGACTAAAAATTAATTTTTCAAGTATAAGTTCTAAGCAACTCAAAACAACAGAAAAGCTAACTTCCTATGGGGTGAACTTGTGGCCAGGAGGAGGAAGGCAGTAGTGGATAAATTCTCTTTCCTTAGCCTCAGATAGATTGTACCAAAGCACATTCATTCATATTTGGAAGTCAGTCCTGTACGAGTAAGGAATCAGTTGCTCTTGAACCAAGTAGAGACCAGCATAGTAATACATTTTGCATTGGCTCCCCCTCCTTCCCTGCCTTACCCTCATTTCCCCTCATTCCTGTATCTCTGGGATTGTATTGCTTGATAAAATGCAGCACATAAAGGCTATGTTTCTGAGGAAATGAAGCTGACCACAAAAGAACCCAAGAATAGGTAGCCTCCAGGTAGCTCAGTAGGCAAGTATGAGAGCTGGGGTAAGCCAGGAGGACATTTAAAAGTCTATATAAGTGATCCAGAGCTCCAGAACCACTCCCAGTCCAAGATGCTGTGAAACTACACCTCTACCACCCTCTGGAAGCCTTGAGTCAAGTCTATTCATTGAAGAAGTTCAAACAAGACTTTGGATTTGGGGATAGAGGCACACCTGCAGGCAGGACTGAATCACCTTAAAAGAGATTAACTGAGAACTTCAAATACTAGGAAGACTAGAATCCAAAAAACAAATAGAAACAATGAATTTAAAAGAAACAGGCAATGTAAAAAACAAGGAAAACAGTTCTTAACTATAATTTCCTGAAAGAGAAGCTATTTCATCTATGATACAAAAACAGAGTACTATAAAAAAAATTGAAAGAGAACAAAAGAATCTTGATAAATTAAAAATATAAAAGCAGAAATAAAAATTTTAATAGACTGCTATAAGGATAAAAAAAATGAAGATATTTTCCAGATGGTAAAACAAGAAGTTGAGATGGAAAGTTTAAAATAAGCATGGGGTAGGGGTAGTGAGGGGAGATCAATTAGAGGTCCAATATCCAGCTAATAAAAATACCACAAAAGAATGAGAGGACATACAGCATACCTGGCATAATGAATTTTATTTTTTTTTTAAGATTTTATTTATTTATTTGACAGGCAGAGATCACAACTAGGCAGAGAGGCAGGCAGAGAGAGAGGAGGAAGCAGGCTCCCCGAGGAACAGAGAGCCTGACACGGGGCTCCATCTCAGGACCCTGAGATCATGACCCGAGCCGAAGGCAGCGGCTTAATCCACTGAGCCACCCAGGTGCCCCGGCATAATGAATTTTAAAAGAACCATATGTGGACGTGAAATGAATACAGTGTGATAGGCCAATTGTACCTCAATTTAAAATAAAAATTAAAAATAATTTAAAAATAAAAGAACCATATCAAGACACATGATTGTTAAATTTCAGAATAACAAAGAAAAAGAGAAGAACCACAGTAGAAAAATTAGATACAAAAATAGCATTAGATTTATCACTGAAAACGTTGGAAGCTAGGAGACAACAAACCAATATCTTTAAAGTTCTGAGAGGAAAAAAAAAAATGTCTTCTAACCTACAGCTCAATACCCAGCAAACTTTTTCTTACTCTGTCTGACATTTCCAACAAGGTCTGAAAAAGTGTATCTACCATAAACTTTTCTCAGGAAGCTCCTGAAGATACACTCCACCAAGATGAAAAGAAAATATCAACCAAGAAAGAGAAAGATATCAAATTGAGATCTAGCAGAGCTGAAAGGCATGATTTCCTTGATTGATAGTGAAGGGAAATCCCAAGATGGTGGCATTGTAACACGTCCTAGAGAGCAGCCAGGGCAGAGAGAACAGGATGGCGGAAGGCTCCTGTGGGTGATTCTCTCCAAACCCAGAAGACAGATGATCTCATGTGCTCAACTTTATGGAGAAGAATGTGATGGTTTTGTCAAGGAGTCTGAAATATTTATGTGTTACATACTAAGCAAACAACTAAAATGAGCAGAGATCGATTCTAAGGGAAAAAAAGTTATTCAAGAGCAGAAGTATAATCAGTACAATATACGACTTAACTGTTAACATTTACATAATGGCAACAGACACACTATTCAATCAAAAAATGTTAGAGAACTCTATCAAGAAGGTGGAGGAAAGGAACAATTTGTGGTGGGGGAGGGCAGGTAGTGAAAGATTTAAATTCCCCTCTCTGGCATCTGTTGTCCGGAAGACAACAGATAATCTCTGAAATTTAGAAATCAACACATGATTATAAATGTGTGTCATTTAGAAGCAAGGACGTGATTACCAAAATAAATAGCAGAAAAAATTGGAAATGGTTGCTTTTGGGGAAAGGGATAAAGAGACAGGATGGATAAGAAAAGCAAATGCTCTTTTCTGTTATTTCCCTTGTGATACCATTTGACTTTGAAAACTATGTGCACTGTACATAGAAGAGAGAGAGAATTGAAACAATATATTATTGATTTTTTTTTATCATCTTGCAGTTTGGGCTGAGGTCCCAAAGCTGAGAAAAATGACAATTAGCAGTGTAGACATTCTAAAGAGGGTGATTCAGCGTATCTTATGGGCAAGGATCACTGGAAAGTAAGGAAATTAAATCTGGGACCTTCACCCCACCATCAACCTCAATCTCCCATCCAAGTACTAACCAGGCCCGACCCTGCTTAGCTTCCGAGATCAGACGAGATCAGGCATGTTCAGGGTGGTATGGCCGTAGACTCAATCTCAATCTCATACAAGAGAGAGGGCTGAAGGTTAATCAACAGGATTCACTGGAAGCAGCTAGACTAAAGGGCCCTGATCACTGCCTCTCCGTGAGAGTGGAGCAAAGAAGGGCATGAGTTTCTGGAGAATCAGAACTGTATCCTAGGGAGCTAGAGGTGCATGGTGACTGGAGATTGGCATCTGATCATCACCTGGCAAAGTCAGGTCAGGGACAGGCTGACTCCCTGTGCGGAGGGCCTGAACATCCTGCGTCTGGTGGCGTTTCCCTGGGATAAGTGACTGTCACAGCAGGAGAGCTGTCCTGAGGAGGACCTGCCCTAAAGGACTGCCTGCTGGGTAAAGTGACTACAACAGAGAAGTTGGGGGATGACGCTGGAGAAGGAGTTTAGAGGAAGTCACTGGAGGTTATCCAGAGACCCTAGTTGTTGAAGGACCATGAGGGAAACCTTTCAAAGGATCCATAGAAGCACTCTAGGAGGGAAAGAGCCAGCATTTGGGAACGCAATGAGCATACAGAGGACCCTGCTACCAAATTAAAGCAGTGCCAGTCGAGGCCGATGTGCCCTTTCCTCTATGCCTCCTTTGGTGAAGGCCGTGGAGGAGCCTCAGGGAAGGCCAGTTGGTGGGATGGGATGGAACAGGTAGCTTAAAGAAATAAGCAGCCACCCTCACCCTACTGCTGGCAAACAAGCAGAGGGAGGTCCCGAGTTGAGAAGAAAGAGAAAAGCTTAAATTGGATGTGAAATGAAAGTATTGATTTAAATCCACCTGGCCTTTTTAATACCTGAAAATAAAACTTCTATCTGAAAGTGACTGGGAAAGCTATAGAATCTGGCCAGGGGCAGGGAACAGTGATTCAGTAGGGCGGGTCTAAAGGACAAGTGCTTTGCTGGTCCATTTTTCAAGTTACCTTATTTTTAAAAAGAAGAGGACTAACATGCATTGACACTATGCAACACTCCATGATAGGCATGTACGTATATTATCTCACTGAATCCTTACAACCATCTTCTGAGGTAGTGGTACTATGTGTGCTTTGCGAATGAGAGAATTGTAGCTCAGAGAGCCTGAGCTTCCAAGATCACACAGCTACAAAGTGATGGGCCAGGAATCAAACACAGAATGTGTCCCCAGAGCCCTTACACATCCCAGGCAAAGCGATCAGAAGTCCAGATACTGATGTCAAACAGATGGGATTCAAGCCCCAAGACAGCCAGTAACTAACACTATGTCTCTTGGACATATTGTTTACTCCCCATTGGCCTTGGTCTCCACTAAAATAGAAAAATAATGTCCTAGTTATAGGCTTGTTGTGGGGATTAAAAGAGATCATTCACACACAGATCTAAGCATATTGCCTGATACAAAGCAACTCTGGATAAACAAAATCTACTATTATCATTAAGCTATATTAGGCTGAATAAGAGTGTTGTCAAGATCATGTGAGACAATAATTGAGAAGTGAATGGAATACTATTGGACAAATAGGAGATACTGAATCATGGGTTGAATCTAAAGCTGAGTTTCTTCTCTGTGATAATAAACATAAGGAATGTGTGACATTCTGCATGGTATCATAGGTATTTCACAAAAACAGAATCACAAAATTGGAAGGGATCTTGGAAGTCTTTTATTTAAGTATTTTCTCCCTTAATAGACTGTCAACTCCTTAAAGGTGAAGTCTTACCTTACATTTCATTCATTAATTAACTTATTTACTTATTCAAGAAATGTGTGTAAGATCTATGGGCAAAGCATTGCACAAGATATTTGGAGAGAGGCAGAGATGATTAGAATCTAGATCCTGCCCTCAGAAGCTTATAACCCAAGCAAAGCTGAGAACAGCATCAGGAAGGGAGAAGCCAATGAGGTCCTGGGGGGGATTCAGCACCATCGACCCCAGGTAGCATCCTGCCCCGTGCCTGGAGTAAGGAGGCGTGCACCAAAATGGTCGTTGAACCAATGATGAAGAAATGCGCCTGCAATTCAGAGAGCGTGACCTCTGAATGAGTGACCTGAGCACTCATTTGTGGTTATTAAAATTTCATGGTGTTTTGGAGAGCGGGCGAATGGCGTGCTGTCTTCTCTGCCCTTGAGTCTTTCTCAGTCCCATCCTCCAGCCTGCTCTGTGCCCATGTTGTCCTCTATACTGTACAAGTTTACTAAACCCAATCCAAGAGCCCTACTGTGATCTGATTTAGGCATTGCTAAATTCCAGACAGACCCAAGGGCTGGCCAGAGTCTTCCCAGATGTGTCAGAAGGGAGAAGGGACAGAGGATGGGGAGGTGGAAGAAGGTGGAAGAAGCTTCAACTACATTAGTCTTCTCTCTCAAGCCCTTCCTTTGCGGGTTTTTTCTCTGGGAAGCAATAGACTGTATATGTTTCATCCTCTCTTTTTCTTTTGTTCTAGGAGCTCAAGGGTATATACATGCATGCACGTGCACACACACACACACACACACACACACACATCATGTTCTTTTTTTTTTTTTTTAAGATTATTTATTTATTTATTTCACAGACAGAGATCCCAAGTAGGCAGAGAAGCAGGCAGAGAGAGAGGAAGAAGCAGGCTCCCTCCGAGCAGAGAGCCTGATGCGGGGCTCAATCCCAGGATCCTGGGATCATGACCTGAGCCGAACGCAGAGGCTTTAACCCACTGAGCCACCCAGGCGCCCCAACACATCATGTCCTGACAGATGCACTCACAGATATAAGACCAATGGTCCAAGAGACAGACCCCTCTCCCTTTACTTGGCCACTTTGCATTGCAGTGGTACACCAAGGAATAGCAGCCTTCTTTCAACACACACCACCACCACCACCGCCACAACAATGAAACATACCACCAGGATTTCCCATGCTGGAAATCCTACAATGGTGGTGTCAGTTGATTGTTAAAATGCAGACACCGCAAGGAAGGATTCCACATCAGACTCTCAAGTACTCATATCTCAGGGTGAGTGAGAGCATAAGATCCTTTTCTAGGGGTAGGGAGTGAAGACATGAAAGGGGGAAAGGAGAAGCACTAACTCCATGCAGGGACAAAGGACTCAGACAAGGGCATTCGATTCAAGTTGTATTGCCCACCAACTGTATTCTAGGCACGTGGAGAGCCAGTGAGCAAGACCCGGATCCAAAGCAGCTCACAACTTAGTAGCTGAGACCAAGTAAGCAAGTAAGTGATAAGTAAACAAAAACGGAGCAAATGCTATCATTGACGTAAAGGTTAGGTGAAAGCCCAGTGGACAGTCACCTAAACCCAAGCTGAGAGCTTGAAGTCAAGAGGAAGAGCTTCTGGAAGTGGTGACACCAGAGCTGGGTCTTCAAGGTTAGAAATAAGGGTGTTCCCCACCAATGTTTTACATAGAAATGGTCATGGAGGTTGAAGTTGTACAAGAGTGCTCTCTGAGCTGGAAAATTTCCATTTCCAAGAGCAGGGTGGTTTAGCTAAAACACTCTGCCTCTGGTCTTGGGTGCTCTAAGGTCATGTAGCAACCCCAACGCTCTCCATCCAGGTAACTTCAGGAGAAGCACTTTGTTCTTCTCCACCTGTGTCTTCACAGTGCTGTCTGCCCTGCTTGCCTCCTCAGGTTGTCCTGAAGACTTAGTAAGATAACAGGGCACAAATGCTGTCAACTATATTACTGTGTAAGTGAGTTACTATTTCTCTCTGTGTTGGCAGATCCCTCCCTCTCTGCTTCCCACAAGTCTAACAAAGGGACTTCTTTCCTGCCACACCAACTCCAAGCTACCAGACATCTCCCTTGGGGGTACAGTGAGGTCCCCAAGCATCTGTTTCTAGTTCCAGGTTCCAGGCTTAGGAAGTGAGAGTCTCTATGGGAAAATGAGTAAAGTGGAAACTCAGTAGGAATTAGTTGCCCAAGGTTTGGCTTTAATGAGCATATCCATCATGCGGATTAAAAACTGCACAATATGGACTGGCAGTCATTTGGCTCAGAATCTTCTCCCTGTAAGTGCTGGCAACATGTTTAGGCAATAATTGTAATAGTAAGTGTTACATATTTTAATAAAAAAAATAATACTCTTTCAACCTCTGTAACCACTCTTATTCCTTCTTTCTACTCCATTTATTCTAAAAATCCACCA
>RCUC01073065.1:0-24667 GCA_003697995.1 Taxidea taxus jeffersonii
TACATGAAAGATAAATGAATGGGTGGATGGAGAGATGGGGGTCACATTTCAGCTATATATATTATAAATATGTTCTCCCATTTTTAGCTTTTTTTTTGCTTTTCATAAGAATGTTTCTGATAAGCAGATGTTTCTAATTTCAACAGGGTGGACTTCATCAATCATTTTTTTGTGATTAGTATTTTTTGTGTCTTGCTTAAGAAATTCTTCTCAACCCCAAGGTCAGAATGATTTTCATCTATGTTGCTTCTATCAGTTTTAAAGCTTTGCTTTTGAATGTAAGTCCTTAATCCATCTGGACTTAATTTTTCTACAGTGGGAGGTAGGCTTCTATTTCACAAATTCCATGTAGAAATACATTTTCTTAGATTCATATATTGTTTAGTTCCATCTTTGAAATAAGACCTCCCATGACACTATCACCATTTATCAAAATCCCATAGTCTTCGGTCTGTTTCTTTAGTCTGTATTCTGTACTCTGGTTCATTAATTTACTCACTACCCCAGTTGCAAAGGCAGAATATTAATCGCTATGCTGTCACAGGAGATCAGTTTGAGTACTATCTGCCTTTGTTTCTTTATAGACTCGTAGCTCTTTGAAGATGGAGAATGCGCCTTATCCCTTTCCACCCCCCAAGAAGAGCCTATTGTCTGACACATAAAATGCTTTCAGTAAATGCCTTTCTGGCAATTTTAGTATGTGATACTCCTCCCATTAAATCTGGAGTCTCTGCTCTTAAATCACCAAAAATCTTGCCCTCCGAGTCCTGAACCATCCTATAAGGAGTCTGATCACCCCACGATGATCATTCCTGAAGCCAAAGCCACTTGGAGAAGCCATATAGAGACACTCCAGTCTGAGCATTTGAGTGACCCCATCTCTGATAACAGGCAACAGAGAAAAGTATCCTCCAGATGATTCTACCCTGGACACTTTGACTCAGCCCTAACTATTGAGTCTTCTCAGCTGAGGCCCTAGGCATGGTGAGTAAGGAGAAGTCAAACACACCACTTGTAACCAAATTCCTGACCTACGGAATCTGACAGTCTAATAAAAAGGGTGTTGTCTTGCACCACTAGGCTTTGGAGGTATTTCCTATGTTGCAGAAGATACAGAGGCACCTGTTCACTGGGGCTGGGGGAGGACACAGTGGGGACAGGAGCAGGGGCAACAGCAAATCTCTGGGATGCAAGGTCTTGTTGTCAAGGGAGCCCTTCTGCTAACTGTACATCATGTTACTTCTTGGGCTTGCGTTCCTCTCTGCAAAACCACTGTATTCACTCAGTAATTTCAGTTTCCTTTTAGCTCTGTTGTCTCCAGCTGGAAACTAATCCAGCCTGATAGTCTTGTTATTTAAAGCCAGAATACACTAGTAAATTCACCACAGAACTTCCGTTTCCAGAATATGCCAAGTGGATGGGTCTAATGGTCACTGTTAACTGTTAACATGATTTATTTACTGGATAATGGACAACATTCACCACCCAAATTTCTTAAGAGAAATGATTTGTCATTCACAATGTATATTCTTTCTACATTTGAAAGAATTAGGTACTGTGCACACGTCTACCAGATAGACATCTAAGGCAAATATAAAAGAGGTAGCATACACTAAAACTTACGTGAATTAATTACATAGAGTAATTGACAGGGCCCAGAACAATCATTAAATTCAATCCTGGGTAATATAGAACCAAAGACAAAACATAAGGGGCTATTGAACTTTATTCTCTGATAAAATTTGGCAGGCAAACTTCTGAGCAATGATCGGGATGTTCTGATAGATGCTGTAAATAAGAGGGGTAGAGTGATAAGAAAGAACAGAGCTGTCAAAATCTAGAGATAAGCTCTCACTAATACCATCAGCACCCTGACAGATGGATATCACAGTATTGTCATTTTACAGATGAAAATATGGAAACTAACTGATAGGAATTACAATTGCCTGAAATTATATACCTGCCCCACACCAGCACAAAGACCCACAGATTTATCATCCTAAAATCAACCTCATCCACCAGGTTTACAATAAATTCCAAATTCAATCGAACATTGGGACCTCAAGCTGCCTGTGACCAAAGTCTTTGTAGCAATCCTGAAAGAGGGCAGAGATGTGACTTTTCTTTGTGTTAACGTCCCCAAAAGCTGATGTTACAACTATTACAAAAACTCACAAAAATGAGGCAAGTGTGCAGTTCATGTTAGGGGCCTGGGGAGGCTAAGCAAGCAAAATTCAAAAATGATAAAAATAAGCCCCACAGAACATCAAGGGGTAGGTGGCTGGCCTGCTTGTGTCCACATTTTTCTCCGATATCCAACTTCCTCAACCAAGAGTCTGATAAGAATTGGAAAGCAAACGGTTCAAAATTGGTCTTTCTTGGCACATTGCAGGAATAAACATCATTAAATAAATTTATTGTGAGTCATCGCAACATGATGTAAACTGCATCCATAACAGGAAAATTTCTGTGTGGTCCGGCAATCTTCAGTGATGTTTGCATGAAGAAGTCTGATCACACAGGCTGTTGTTAATGTTGTGAAGTTTTGACTTGAGCACACATCAAGCTTTGAATCGCCATAAATGTCCTCTCAGTATGGTAGATGCAGGTGGGCTCTCTGTTCAGCATGCTCTCAATGCTGCCGGAATGCCATACCCTCCTTCCTCATCATTCCTGCTGGTGGACATAGAGAAGAACCATCCCAACCTGTAATGAACCCAGGTGATTTCATGCGTCTTCCCAATTCTTTTGGGTCCTTTCATTTATGTGACTTTCAGCAAATGCTCACTGGCCTTGTACATTAAAATTATCCACAAATTAAAAAAAAAAACAAAAAAAGAACAGAAAAATTCCTCTTAAAGATTAGAAATAAAAATGCTAAGAGAGATCTTGAAATAATCCTAGATCTAAGCTTGTAAGGGATGATCTTTTTAGTAGTTTGCCTTAATTTAGAATTTTATTTTCAGTTTGTCCATAAGTAAGTAATTCATAAATTCACACACATTTCTTCGTTCTAAGCATTCTAACAGGTTTTGTAAGAATCATGATATTCTGGGCTTTTCCCTGTATCTGTGTCTTTCTTTAGTTTCTTCGCTTTGCTTGGAATACTCAGTTCCTCACTTTGCCCTCCATAAGCCAGCTTCGGATAGCCCAATTTTGACCTCCTGTTGGATATCTTCCCCAATTTCCTCAGACAGATTTGGGGGTCTTACACGTTTACAAGGCAACTGTGGTCTTACAGTAGCAATCTGGTTTTTTTTTTAGTTGTTGTTGTTCTATTATTATTATTATTATTATTATTATTGTGTTCTGTTAGTTACCATACAGTACATCATTAGTTTTTGATGTCACATTCCATGATTCATTGTTTACATAAAACACCCAGTGCTCCATGGAATCCATCGCCTCCTTAATATCCATCTTTAATACCCATCACAGGGCTCACCCATCCTTCCACCCTCCTCCTCTCTAAAACCCTCAGTTTGTTTCCCAGAGTCCATAGTCTCTCGTGGTTCATCTCCTATTCCGATTTCTCCCCCTTCATTTTTCCCTTCTCCTAATGTCCTCCATGCTATTCCTTATGTTCCACAAATAAGTGAAACCTTATGATAATTGACCTTGACTTCCTAGAGGTAAAGGATCTATACTCTAAGAACTATAAAACACTCATGAAATAATTCAAAGAAGACACAAAAGGATGGAAAAACATTCCATGCTCATGGATCAGAAGAATAAACATCACTAAAATTTCTGCAGCCCAGAGCCATCTATACTTTCAACACCATCCCAATCAAAATACCAATGGCATTTTTCAAAATGCTAGAACAAACAATTATAGTAGCAATCTGGACTTTTCATCTCATTCAACGAGTAGTCACTGAAAACATCCTTCTACTACTTGCCTGCCCTGTGCCAGGCACTGTTCTAAGCCCAGGAAGATGAAAGGGAGACAGCACAGCTCCCAGTCTGATGGGAGTGACACTGGGATGAGGTCCACACAAATCAACAAGAAACACATTTATAACATCATATCATATGCATATAAAAAAAAGAATCCTGGGCCAGATGATACTCAGGGTGGGACCCCATGCTGTGATATGTAAGCAGAAACTGGAGGGACCATCAAGGGAAGATTGTTCTGGAATGAGGGAGGAGCCACTTCAGAGCTTCTAAGGTGAGGGGCAAGCAGGCTGTGTGAGGAAGAGCAAAGGGCAGGTGAACCGGAGCTCCATGAGTGAGGGCAGGACTGGGCAGGAAGCGTTCATACATGAATGCAGGGTCAAATCATGCAGAATCCTGTCAAACATGGTCAGTACCATGTTTTTTTCCTATACCCTTAAAGAGTGCTGGTTATGGGGTGACGTGGTCCAATTTATATCTTAAAAGCAATAGTTTGATGACATCTTCACTGCAGCCCCTCCTGCAACTTCACAGAGTCTCTTCATTACCTCTGTAAAATTCCCTCTCCCCATTAGGGGTCTACAGTTCTGCACGATGTGGGGTATAAACCTAAACAGAAACCCTCCCAAAGGCAGGTAGAAAAGGATTCTGGCAATTGGCAAGACAAAGGCCATGATTCTGATGGCTGGGGCAGCGTTCACATGGAATTCACAGACTCTGTGACATGGTGGACATGGTGACTGAGCCTTACAAGAAACACACTCCACTGCACAGACTCTCCAGTTGAATAAATGACCACCCCACCTGCCCAATGAAGAGAAGGGTACACCTTCTTATATTTTTATTTTTTAAATTTTATTTATTTTACTGACAGAGAGACAGAGCACAAGCAGGGGGAGCAGCAGAGGGAGAGGGAGAAACAGACTCCCTACTGAGCATGGAGTCCAGTTTGGGACTTGATCCCAGGTCCCTGAGATCATGACCTGAACTGAAGGCAGGTGCTAAACCGACTGAGTCATCCACTGGCTTTTATTTTTTTTTAATATGTGTGCTTTTTGTTTTGTTTTGTTTTAATTGTATAATTCATTTATACAGAGAAATCATTTGGATCATCTATTTACAGTCTTTTTCAATTTTCATTTCCACTGGCCGGTTATAGTTCACCTAATAGTCAACATTTACTTGAGCTGATCACCAATATAGATCTGCATGACACAGGGCTTTAGCCTTCCCTCCTTAAATACTGTGGCTTCATTTGAACAGAAACATTTTACAGTAAAAGATTCATCAGTCTTTTTTCCCTCTTGTGATTAAATCCATCAAAACCTGTGAATCCACCCACTAATACCTCCTTTACAAGAACAGATTTCCCAGAAGCTTTACAGTTTTCAAATACGTGATAAAGGTCATTCTAAAAGATTACCATTTACTTTGAAACAGAGAAGTACATAAGCTATAGCTGAGGGAAAAAGAAAGCAGGACAATCTGATCTACAGGCTGCCTAGATTTTGAAGTCAGCCAGAAAAGACTTTAAATTAGTTATACTTAAGTGTTCAAGAAAATAAGAGAAAATGATGGGAAAAAATAAATAAAAAGTGAAAAATTTCAATTGAGAATTGTAATCTATAAAAATAATCAAATGATCATTTCAGGGGAAAAATACAGTGTCTGAAATAAAGAAGTTATAAGACCGATTTAACAAACAGAAGACCACAGGTGAAGTGAGATTGTTTCTTATGGGAACACAGTCAGAAAATATTCAGTACAAAATATCCATTCTGAAGAACAGAGAAAAAATTTAAATATGGAAATGAATATAAAATAAAGTTGGGACTTAACTGAAGGCCTAGCCTGGCATGTGAGGTAGCCCCTAAAATGAGTCCTCAGAGATACACACTTCTGTGTGATCACCTCCCCCTTCTGTGTGGGCTGAATGGAGATCAGTCTACTAGAAGATTGTGCTTTCATCTTCCTCACTGTCTCAACTAGGGGAAAATTTATTCAAGAGAAACTTCTAAAACTTTGCAAGAACATTGAGTTTTGGAGAATGAATTCACCCTTCAGTCCCAGCTTCTGCCCCCAGCTTATCAGCAGCCTGGAAAACAATGGCCTGCCTTCTTAAGCCAGTGTCAGCCACAGCAGAAGGGGTCTCATTCACAAAGAATTATAAGGACTGGTTACAACCTGTCTGGTGGATCCCTTCAAAACTGACCTAAAAAGGCTTGCCTTTACATTGTCTGTCTCTGAACTCACCTAATATGAAAGCTGTCACCCAATGGTTATCCATTAAATGTGCTTAAAGGAAGATGTTTTAGTTGCTTCTGCCACTGGCACTGCATGACATGAGAGTAACTAGAATTTGGGCAGAAAACCTGGGGAATAAAATGCATTGAGAAACAAGGGCTTTGAAAGTTTCTTGCATTTTTCTGAAAATCCAGAGGCCATGAATATGCCCAGTGATGACCTGGGAAACCCTAACCTCTCACCTGCTGACCTTGAGACTATGCTAACAGGAAGGGAAGGCCAAGGCAGAGTTGTGACCCCCTTGACTGAGCAAATAAGGGGCACCCTATATACACACATCATCATAAGCCAACCACTAAGTGAATGAAACAGGGATATCTCTGGTCACACGCAACAAAAACACAGACTGTACAGAATTTGTTCAGAAAAGTCATGAAAACATAGGAAGTAATAACTATAGCAAGAGGCAGCCAGCAGGGGCTCCTGGATGGCTCAGTCATTAAGCATCTTCTTTCAGCTCAGGTCATGATCCCAGGGTCCCAGGATCGAGCCCCACATCAGGCTGCCTTCTCTACAGGAAGCCTGCTTCTCCCTCTCTCACTCCTCCTGCTGTGTTCACTTGCTTGCTGTGTCTTTCTCTGCTAAATAAATAAATAAATAAAATATTTTTTTTTAAAAAAGAGGCAGCCACCAAACCTTTGAAAAAGAGAAAGGAGAATCTGATTTCCAAAATTTCTAAAGTCACTACATCATAATATTCAAAATATTCAGTGTTCAACAAAGTATTAGAAGGCAAACAAAGAAATAAGGAACATCCACAAGAAAAAGGCAATTAACAGAAGCTGTCCCTGAGGAAACCCACACAGTAGGCTTACTTGACAAAGACACTAAAAAAGCTATTTTAAATATGTTTAAAGAACTAAAAAGGAAACGATGTCAGCAGAACTGAAGAATAGTGTCTCACCAATAAAGAAGTCATATCAAAAAGAGATACAAGTCATAAAATATTCTATGTGTTTATAGATACAAAGAGAGAGAGAGATTGCAAAAGGGAACAAAATGCAAATCTAGTGTCAAAAGTAATGAATGAAAAGGTCATGAGAGGAGCTAAATAGCAAATGAGAGAAGATAGAAAAAAGAATTAGCAGACTTGAGGATCAATCTGCTGAGACTACCTAGTCTGAGGGACAGAAAAAGGTATGAGACAAAAACAAAAAAAAATAGGAAGACCTTGAGAGAGACATGTAGGGTCCCATCTAGCATGCCAATGTATGTATAATGCAAGTCCTAGAGTAAGAGGAGGGTTAAAATGGACACAGACTTGCCAAACTTGGTGAACCACACTAATCTATACATCCAAGAAGTTCAAGAAATTGCAAATAGGATAAATCAAATACATCCAAACCAAGACACATAAAGTTGACAATAATCAGACAAATGTGACTCATCACATACAAGGACTCTCTAGTAAAATTAACAGCAAATGTCTCATCAGAAACTATGGAGGCTGAAAGACAGTAGAATGACAAGTGTGTGTGTGTGTGGGGAAACTTCGAGCAAGCTTCATACATATGAAAAATATGTTTAAAAATTAAAATTAAATTTAAATTTAAATGAAGGAGGAAGTAAGATATTTCCAAAAATTCATGGCTAGCAGACCTGCATTACAGGTGATGCTAAAGGAAGTCCTTTTGGATGGAATGAAAGGATGCTAGACATTGACCCAAAGCCACAAAATGAATAAAGAGCACTGCCAAAGGTCATGACAATAGCAAGTACCACCAAGTTCAAAGAGACACTTTTAATTCAAAGACACAAATAGTTTAAGCAGTACCCAGATGGAGTTGGAGTAGCTGTATTGTACAACACAAAGCAGACAGAACAAATCAATAAGAGAGGAAAGGAGAACCACATGGTCCTCTCAATTGATGCAGAAAAAGCATTTGACAAAATAAAGCATCCATTCCTGATTAAGACTCTTCAAAGTATAGGGATAGGGGTAACATTCCTCAACTTCATAAAATCTATCTGTGAAAAACCCACAGTGAATATCATCCTCAGTGGGGAAAAGCTGACAGCCTTCCCTTTGAGATCAGGAACACAACAAGGATGCCCACTCTCATCGCTGTTGTTCAACATAGTACTAGAAGTCCTAGCAATAGCAATCAGACAACAAAAAGAAATAAAAGGGATTCAAATTGGCAATGAAGAAGTCAAACTCTCTCTCTTTGCAGATGATATGATACTTTATGTAGAAAACCCAAAAGACTCTGCCCCCAAACTACTAGAACTCATACAGAAATTCAATAATGTAGCAGGAACAAAATTAATGGCCAGAAATCAGTTGTTTTCTTGTACACTAACAATGAAAATATATAAGGGGAAATTAGAGAACTGATTCCATTTACTATAGCACCAAGAACCATAAGATATCTTGGAATAAGCCTTACCAAAGAGGTAAATGATCTATCCTTGAGGAACTACAGAACACTCATGAAAGAAATTGAAGAAGATGCAAAAAGATGGAAGACCATTCCATTCTCATGGATCAGAAGAATAAACATTGTTAAAATATCTATACTGGGCAGAGCAATCTATACTTTGATCCCGATCAAAATTCCACTGGCATTTTTCAAAGTGCTGGAACAAACAATCCTAAAATTTGTATGGAACCAGAAAAGACCTCAAATAACCAGAGGAATGTTGAAAAAGAAAAACAAAACGGGGCATCACGTTGCCTGATTTCAAGCTTTACTACAAAGCTGTGATCACCAAGATAGCATGGTACTGGCACAAAAACAGACACATAAACTAGTGGAACAGAGTAGAGAGCCCAGATATGGTCAAATAATCTTTGACAAAGCAGGAAAAAATATCCAGTGTAAAAGAGGCAGTCTCTTCAATAAGTGGTGCTGGAAAAATTGGACAGCTATGTGTAAAAGAATGAAACTCAACCATTCTCTTACACCATACACAAAGATAAACTTGAAATGGATAAAAGACCTCAGCATGAGGCAGGAATCTATCAAATTCCTAGAGGAGAACATAGGCAGTAACCTCTTTGATATCAGCCACAGCAACTTCTTTCAAGATATGTCTCCAAACTCAAAGGAAACAAAAGCGAAAATGAACTTTTGGGACTTCATCAAGATCAAAAACTTCTGCACAGCAAAGGAAACAGTCAACAAAACAAAGAGGCAACCCACGGAATGGGAGAAGATATTTGCAAATGGCACTATAGACAAAGGGCTGATATCCAAGATCTATAAAGAACTCCTCAAACTCAACACTCAAAAAACAGATAATCACATCAAAAAATGGACAGAAGACATGAACAGACACTTCTCCAAAGAATACGTACAAATGGCCAACAGACATGAAAAAATTTCATCATCATTAGCCATCAGAGAGATTAAAATCAAAACCACATTGAGATATCACCCTACACCAGTTAGAATAGCCAAAATTAACAAGATAGTAAGCAACATGTGGGAGAGCATGTGGAGAAAGGAAAACCCTCTTACACTGTTGGTGGGAATGCGAGTTGGGGAAGCCACTTTGGAAAACAGTGTGGAGATTCCTTAAGAAATTAAAAACAGAGCTTCCCTATGACCCTGCAATTGCACTACTGGGTATTTACCCCAAAGATACAGATATAGTAAAAAGAAGGGCCATCTGCACCCTAATGTTTATAGCAGCAATGGCCACAGTTGCCAAACTGTGGAAAGAGCCAAGATGCCCTTCAATGGACAAATGGGTAAAGAAGATATGGTCCATATATACAATGGAGTACTATGCCTCCATCAGAGAGGATGAATACCCAACTTTTGTATCAACATGGATGGGACTGGAAGAGATTATGTTGAGTGAAATAGGTCAAGCAGAGAGAATCAATTATCATATGGTTTCGCTTATTTGTGGAGCATAAAGAATAACATGGAGGACATTAGAAGGAAAAGACAAGTGAATTGGGGTAAATAGGAGGGGAGATGAAGCATGAGAAACTATGGACTCTGAGAAACAAACTGAGGGTTTCGGAGGGGAGAGGGTGAGGGGGTTGGATGAGCCTGTTTGTGGGTATTAAGGAGGGCACATATTGCATGCAGCATTGGATGTGGTACATAAACAATGAATTCTGGAACACTGGAAAAATAAAATAAAAAATTTTAAAAAACCATATTTGTTAGAGAGACAAGGACAATTTGTAATGATAAAAGGGTTAATTCCTCAAGAGATATAATGATTATAGACACATATATACCAAATAACAAAATCTTAAAAGACACAAAGCCCAAACTGACAGAATCAAAGGGAGAAATAGACAATTCTTTGATAATAGTTGGAGACTTCACTATGCAACTTTCAATATGGGATAGAATATCCAGACAGAAGATCAATAAGAAAACAGAGGATTTGAATAACCCTATTAATCAACTAGACGAACACATATTCTTCTAAACACTAAACCCAGCACAATACAGATGCTTGTGTGCATGGAATATTCTCTGGGATAAGTCATACATGGGGCCACAACAGAGACGTCAGTAAATTTCAAGACTGAATCCCACAAAGTATCTTTTCCGACCACAATAAAATGAAATTAGGAATCAATAATAAAAGGCAATGTGGGATATTCAAAAATGTGAAAAATAAGGCAACTCATTCCTAAATAACTAGTGAGCTAAAGAAGAATTCACAAGAAACTTACAGGATGCAGTGAAAGAAGGAGGGCAGAAGGAAACTCACAGCTGCTGCAGCCTGCATGAAAAAGAAGAATTATCTCAAATCAGAACCCTAACCTTTCACCCGAAGTAGGCAGAAAAAGAACAACAAACTAAACTGAAATCCAGAAAAAGGAAGGAAATAATAAATATTAGAGCTGAGACAAACAAAACATGAAATTCAAAATCAACAGAAGAAATAAAACTCAAAGCCAGTTCTCTATAAAGATTAGCAAAATTGATAAAATTTTAACCAACCTAGAGATAGTGAAGACTCAGATTACTAAATCAGGAAGAAAAGTGATGATATTATTACAAACATAAATAAAAAGAGATTATAGGAGAATATTATGAAAAATTATATGCCAAAAGAAACAAATAATTTAAGATGAAATGAATAAATTCCTAAAAAAACACACAAACTACCAAAACTGATTCAAGAAGAAAGAGATCTGTTACTTGTAACAAGTAATCAAATCAGCAATCAAAAAACCAAAAAAAATCCAACAAAGAAAAGCTCAGGACCGGATGGCTTTACAAGTGAATTCTATCAAACATTTAGTTTTTTAAGACTTTATTTATTTATTTGAGAGCAGACAGACAGAGAGAGAGAGAGAGCACACAGGAAGGGCAGAGGGAGAAGCAGACTCCCCACTGAGCAGGGACCCCCGATGCAGGACTCGATACCAGGACCCTGAGATCATGACTGGAGCCCAAGACAGACGCTTCATTGACTAAACCATCCAGGTGCCCCATTACTAACATTTAAGGAAGAATTAATGCTCAGCAACATACTAGCCAAATGGTTCTGGCAGCTTACTAAAAGGATTATAAGCCATGAAGATTTTAATCAGTTTTCCAGAGAAACAGAACTGATAGAATATAGAGAGAGAAAAAAAGGAGATTTTTTTAAGACCTTAGCTCACACAGTTATGGAGGAATGGCAAGTCCAAAATCTGAAGGATAAGAAGGCAGGGTGGAGATCCACGAGAGTTCATGTTGCATCTCAAATCAGGAGTAGTCTGGAAGCACAATTCCCTCTTCCTTGTCAGACCTCAGTCTGTTTTCTTTTAAGGCCTTCACCTGATTGGATCAGGCCCATCCACATTGTGGAAGGTGATCTGCTTTACTCAAAGTCTGTTGATTCAAATGGTAATATCATCTAAAAGATGCCTTCACAACAACATCCAGACTTGTCTGTCCAAACATCTGGGCACTGTGGCCTGCCAACTTGATACATAAAATTAACCATCACGGTGTCCAAGTGGGACTTACGCAAAGAATACAAAGTTAGTTTGACATACAAAAAAATAATAAATATAATATACCATATTAATAGAATGAAGATAAAACACACCATAATCTTAACTGATACAAAAAAAATTGCCAAAATATCTCATTCCTTTACATGATAAAAACACTCAATGAATAGGAAAAGAAGGGACCTTTCTCAACATGATAAAGGGCATCTATTAAAAATGTACAGCTAATATCATGCTGAAGGGTGGGATACCAAGAGCTTTCTCTCCTAAGATCAGCAATAAGACAAGGATTTCCACCCTTCTTACTTCTACTGAACACTGTACCAGGAGATTCTAGGCAGGGTAATTAAGCAAGAAAAATAAAGAGCATTAAAATTAGAAAGGAAAAGGCAAAGCTACCCCAATTCACAAATGGCTTGTGTTATACAGAGAAAAACCCAAATAACTCACACACAGAAAAACCTCAAATACAATTAGAACAATTAAGTAGCTTAACACATTTGCAAGACACAAGAGCAACATGCAAAAGTTTTACTGCCATACACTGGCGGTGAGGAAGTCAAAACCAGAAGATATGAAGATCCCATTTACAATAGCATTTAAAGAAGAATAAAATATTTATGATTACATTTTTAAAAAGAGATAAACTATTATATTGAAAAGTACAAGACACTGTTAGAAGTTGAGTAGAATCTAATCAAATGTAAAGACGTCTATGGTCATGAATCAGAAGGCTTAATATTGTCAAGATGGCAGATCCCCCAAATTAATCCACTACGAATATTCCAACTGCCTTTTATAAAGAAATGAACAAGATGATTCTAAAATACGTCCAGAATGGCAAACTGATAAAATAATCTTGAGAAAGAATGAAATTAGAGATATCTACCCATAGGTATAAACTTCGTGATCTTGGATTATGCAATGGTTTCCTCAATATAACACCAAAAACATAATAAGAAAAGGAAAAAAAATAGATAAGCCAAATTGCATCAAAATTTAAAGCTTTGTTTTAATTCAAAAGAGTGAAAATATGACTCACAGAATGAGAAATGTCTGCAGATCACATATTGTACACAGAATATATAAAGAGCTATTGCAACTCAATGATGAAAAGACAAACAGCTCAATTTAGAAAAGGGCAAAGTGGGGCACCTGGGTGACTCAGTGGCTTAAGCTTCGGCTTTCGGCTCAGGTCATGATCTTGGGGTCCTGGGATCGAGCCCCGCATCGGGATTTCTGCTTGGCAGGGAGCCTGCTTCCCTTCCTCTCTCTCTGCCTGCTTCTCTGCCTGCTTGTGGTCTCTGTCTGTCAAATAAATAAATAAAATATTAAAAAAAAAAAAGAAGAAGAAAAGGGCAAAGCACTTGAATAGACTTTCTCCCAGAAAAGATGTGCAAATAGGCATGAAGCCCATGAAAAGATGCTCCTCATATATGGTCATCATGGAAATATAAATCAAAATCACAATGAGATACCATCCAACCATCACTAGAACAGCTTTAAAAAAATGGACAATAATAAATGTTGGCACGAATTTGGAGAAACTGGAGCCCGTGTACATTGCTGGTGGGAATGCACCATGATACAGCCATCTGAGGACACCCACTCTGGTGGTTCCTCAAACAACTACACATACGTAGGCCCAGTGACTACACCTGTAGAACTGAACACACATGATCTAATGAAAACGTGTGCACGCGTGTTCATAGCGGTTGTTCACAGTAGCCACATAGTGGAAACAACCCAGGCGGCCACCAGCTGTTGAATGAAGCAGTAAGACACAGCAGAGCCATGCAATGGCCTATCAGGCAGTCATAAAAAGCAATGATGTCCTGACACATGCTACATCACAAGCAAAACTGACAATTTCATGCCAAATAAAAAATCCCAGATACCAAAGAGCAAATACCGTGATTCCATTTATATAAAATGTCCAGAGGAGGCAAACCCATGGACAGAAAGCACATTAGAGGTTTTCTTGAACCAAGCAAGAAGGAAAAGAGGCCTGATTGCTTAAGGGGCACACGGTTTCTCTTCGAGGTGATGAAAATGTTCTGGAACTAAGCAGTGGGGATAGTTGTGCAACATCATGAATGCAGCAAAAGCCACTAAGTTGTACCCTTCAAAGATGTACCCTTAAGATGGCAGAACTTAATGGGAATTTAGCCTTGATTTTAAAAATGCATATGTTGATTGAAAAAGCATTCATATCAAAGAGCCAATAAAAATTCAGAGAAAGAAACAAGATGACTTGACTTAACACATATAAAGTCTTTATTTATAAGCTATGTTAAATTTGTTAATTATAAACTTTATTAATTAGGACAAGATGAAGACGGTGTACGACTAGAGAAATATATCAATAGAACAGACCCATAAAAGAATGGGTTCTTGGCACACAATAGCAAAGGCATTATAAATCATGCAAAGAGAGGAATTCATTTATTAAATCATATTGGAACAACTGGTTTTCCAAATAGAAACAATAAAATTACATCAATAGCACCATACCTCAGAATAAGTTCAAGATGTGTTATAAAAGACTAACTTTGAAAAGAAAAAAAACTTAAATTCTTGAAAGAATGTATAAAAGATATCTTCATAATTTCTTAAATGAGACCACAAAAGCAGTAAAAAGAAAAAAACCTGAAAAAAATACGACTCCATCACATTAAAATAGCATGACAAATTATACCATAAATAGTTAAGAAACAAGTTACAGACTCGTCGACTTGTCAGTGTGCAGGACTGCATAGCAGTTCTCTCCTACTTAACAGAGACGTTGAGTCTCAGACACAAGCACCGAAGGACTGGAAAGAGAAATGAAGAAAACAATCCCATTTACAATAGTATCACAAAAAATGAAATACCTAGGAACAAATTTAACCAAGGACCTGAAAGATGTGTGCCCGGAAAACAATAAGACACTAACAAAAGTAAGTGAAGACGACACAAGTGATGAGGATATTCCATGCTAATGGGCTAGAAGGATTAACATCGGTAAAATGTCCATCCACTGACATCCCTGTCAGAATTCCAATGGCATTGTTCCTAGAAAAGAAATTCTAAAACATGTGTGTGGAATGACAAAAGACCCCGACTAGTCAAAGCAGTCTTAAGGCAAAAAGAACAAAGCAGGAGGCCTCACACTTGCAAGACCCATGAGTCAGCTTGTGATTCTAACACACGTTGATGTGGGCCGGGGTCATCGAGGAACGGAAAATGTAACCAAAAATGTAACAGAGGGGAAGCCCATCTGACCTGATGGGCAATACCTCTGGATGGAAGAACATCTGGTTGACCTCTCCTTGCGGTTCCCTGCCTCTGGAGGAAGCTCAGGTGGAAGGCTTGGACACTGTGGGTTTAAGGAGCTGTAGGACTCTCCAATTGGGCATCCCCCAGTCACAGGCTTTGTCTGGAAGAGCCAACTCCCTCCCCCGGCACCTTTCTGTGGCCCCACCCTGCCCGCAGAGCTCCACGTCCTGTCTCACCTGCCTGGCGCCCACCAGGGAGCCCATCTGCTGGTGTTGAGCAACTCTGCTCAATGCCTCACCGTGAGGATTGTCTGGTGTCCCGTGGGGTTTCTCGCAAACTTCACCGTGTTTCTTTGAAGGACAGCACAGGTGGGGGACATGTTTTAACCTATAAAATTGGGAATATAGGCTGTCATATGGTGACCAACCGTATCCACCCAGCCCCGCTCCCCGCCCCCCGATGGTCCTCCCCCGACCCTGTGCTGCCCATCAGCTGCTGGGCGAGTCCCAGGAGTGCACTGAGGGAGTCGAGTCCTGCGACTAACCCAGTCAACTGGCAGGCCAAGACATCAAGATCGTCAGCCAGGGGAGAAAGAGGAAGAAGTACCATCAGCTTTCAGAAAAATGCCAGAAATCTTGAAATGGGAACAGAGCAGCCCTTACAGAGACTGAGGATAAAATTCCTCCCAGGTAAATGTGGCTGGCGTGAAGCTTTCTGATCTCAGAAGGTCACCGGGGGCCTGGAGTAGGACAAGCTTCTCATGAATTCTTGACAAGTAATGAGCAAATGAACTGAATAATTCCTTAATTTCTGCTACCTGTTCATAATTGGTGACAGTCGCATGGTATTTTAGGCCATGTGACTTGGGAATGGTGGTCTTCATCATTAATCTTGTAAATGAAAAGCGGGGAAGAGGACACGGTTGGGCATTAGAAGGGTGCAGCCAGGAGGGAACTGGAATTGGGCAGCCGTGTGTCCCAGGAGGGGTACGTTCTGACCTGGGACAGGAAGGACCAACAGCCGATGAAGGGATCCCACGTGCTGGGAGCTGGAGGACTGCCCCAGCTGGGTCCCCCAACCGGCCAGTCTAGGCAGGATGGACACTGCAAACCCAGACCCCAGACCGAAGACAGTATGGTCAGGAACACATGAGGTCTGTTTGAAGCAAAGAGCAGGGCCCTGTCCTCTGACGGGACCAAAGAAACGTGTTTCAGCATGAGGCCAGCATGGAGAAGGGCCAGTGAATCTTTTAATCATCATATCTTGCTGTGCCTACTTTTCAATCACAGAGATGGTGGGTGACGTTCGAGGACACGAACCCCCTTAACCCCACTGAGATGCTTGCTGGAGCAGTGCTCGGCCCCTGTCCAGTGCCCTGAGAGTCAGTCTTCTCGGCGTTCGGGGCTCCCATCCACTCTCCACTGCTACATGGGCCATGAGAGGCTTATTTGTTGTAGAGATTCTGAGTTGGAGCCCTGGGTCACCTCCAGCTGCCCTCTTCTGCAAACCAGGGGCACTTCTGTTCGCACCACGATTTCCAAATACCATGTGGATGCCTGCTGCCGTTGGTTATAATGAAATTTTACCGGTTTCATGGGGGCAACTGGTTAGGTCCCTTTGATATTTTCCCTTCACAGATCTCCTTAAAAAGTCGGAAAAAATGTACCCGCTGTGGTTTCTACCATGTGGCCCGAGGAGGTTTGAAGTCTTATTAACATGGTGCGGTGTCATTTATGATTCTGAAGGAAAGCAAGGACGTTTGACGCTTGGTGAGGGACAAGGATGCTTTTGCAAGATGATGAAAACTTTCCACTCTGCCCAGATGCAGAGGCTGAGTCAGCGGCCCTGGCCTGTTCCCACTGTAGATTTGTCCCAGTTATTTGTCCCATAAGAAAAAAGCAATTTTTTCTTATTCCAGCCCTCGGAAGGAGCCATGGCCCATGGCAGACACTCTTTCCCGACTGAGCTCCCTTCACCTAGAGAGTAAAGACCGGGAGTTCACTCATCCGAAGGGAAAGACGAAGAGAGGGGAGGCCTACACCCTCAACCTGGGAACAGCTGGTATTGTTTCGTGCGCGACAGACGCCCACGCCACCAGTATTTCCAAACTTTTGCCCTGTTCCAGGTACCTCCTGCAGGTGCCCCACGGGGCGTTAGCGAAGTGAGGCTGCTAAAGACAGTTGGGACCTGACTGCTTCTTCTCACAGTCACCAGGCCCCGCTTGGAGCCGGGGTGCACCTCGGCTTCCCCACCGATGCCGAGAATAGACCAAGGGAGCTGTGGGAACGCTGGCCTGGGCTTGAGCCCTAGGCGAGCCGTCTCCATCCTGCTGCTCCCAGGAGCAGAAACCATCCCACCCTCCAGGTGCACAGTTCCAAGCGGCAGAGCAAATTCGGAACGTGGCTGCTTATTTCTTTCACGGTAGAGTCGCATTTTAGGAATCTTTCATCTCTGTCTACGTTGCATTTAGGGCACTGCAGGAACGTTTGAAAAGCAGGCCATCTGTACATTGTGGAGTAACCAGACGTCAGAGACTGGATTCTGGGTTATTTTGTGTTGTGTGTGTGATTTCATCATGTGTTTGCTTTATAAATGAATCTACTGAAAATCACAGGCATTAGACAAGTTACTTAAAATCATGCTACTTGGGGCACCTGGGTGGCTCAGTCCTTAAGCATCTACCTTCGGCTCAGGTCATGATCTCAGGGTCCTGGGATTGAGCCTCACATTGGACTCCCTGCTGAGGGGAATCTTGCTTCTCCCTCTCCCACTCCCCTGCTTGTATTCCCTCTCTCGCTGTGTCTCTGTCTGTCGAATAAATAAATTAAATATTTAAAAACAAGTAAGTAAATAAATAAAAATACAGTCAAAGTGTTTTTTTTTTTCCTCTAGAACTTCTCAGAGCTTTTGAGATAAGAAGGTGCTTGATGAATCTTGAAAAGACAGAGACAGTGTGCAGAATTTTCTCGATTTATTTAGACTAGTAAAATGCTTCTTGGAGCATTTTAAGGGACTCGCATTCTGAAAAACAAATGCAAAAAATCATAATCGATTAATTAATCTCCAACTTTCAGTGAGATCATTCAAGATGTAGACAGGAAAACATAAGACTGAAAGGTATCCTACGAAATTCAGCATTGACAAAGTTGGAACAGGTCTTTCTGATAGTCAAGAAAGCTTAAGTACGAAAATATTTTTAAACATCTAAATATTCTAAGTACAAACAGCCTTGAGCAAAAAAAGACAAAGGCTGTCATGCCAACCTGACATTCTAAAAAGACACACAAAAAATGCTTAATGTTATGCACTTTCTGCTTCTATATCTGTATAGAAACATTGACTCCATAATTTAACATAGAATGTGTCAATCCATATTCCATTATGTTAACTGTTAAAATATAAAATCTGGCTCAGGAAAAATACTCAGATTTTTACTGATTAAGGAAAAAATACGTTAATAATTTGGTTTCAGAACAAAGCATTCACAGAAGCAAAAGTTAACTGTGTTGACTTTTGCTTCGCCGGTTATGGTTTTTATGACTCACTCTTCCATAACCAGTCCGTGAGCTGGGGTGAGATCCGTATCTTGTCGTGTGTTCCTTGGAGAACATGCAACCTGGTGGGAAGGTGCCTTATGGCTTTGCCGCCATCGTGTGGATATGAAGTTCCCTAAGTGTCAGGAGAGCAGATGGCTGGAGAGGAAGGTATGTTGGGTCTTTGGGCTTATTTCAGAATTTCTTTCCCTGGGGCCCAAGGACTGCCTACCTGTCTCTACGGGACCCCAAGCCTCCTAAAAGTGTGTGTGAGTTCTCCACACACACGGGCGTGTTGCTGGGAGCTTGTGTTGTAGCCTAAAGATGTAGTGAGGCGGCCAAGGTCAGGAACCATTTACATGAGATCTGAGATCGAAAATATAAGCACCAAGAACAAGGGAGCATTTTGTGGCAGAAGCAGTAAGCTCTTGACAGAAAGTGCCCAGAACAGTGAGGACCATCTATAACGCAGGTGTCTTCTTTGAAGTGTCCCAGCCTAGATATCGAAGCCAGCACGCGTCTGCAATTTCGTCCCGTAGCTTTTCTCTGAGTCCCTGGCGTCTGGTCTTCCAAGAGTTGTTAGGAAGAATTGTCAGAAGACTGAGTGTAAGAAACAGACCTGTAAACTTTATTTTCTTCAAGATTTTATTTTTATGTATTTGACAGAGTGAGAGAGAGACAGAGAGCACAAACAGGGAGAACGGCCGAGGGAGAGGGGGAAGCAGGCTCCCAGCCAAGCAAGGAGCCCGATGCAGGACTCGATCCCAGGACCCTGGGAGATACTGACCTGAGCCACAGGCAGACGCTTCACCAACGAAGCCCCCCAGGCGCCCCCAGACCTGTGAATTTTAAACTGCCTAGTGAATGCTCAAACTGCCACGAGACCTGGTCTTCAAAACCGCGACCTTAGGTCACTGGAAAAGAAATTCTACCATGCCCGGTTGTCACTAAAATCCAAAGCAATACTTCTGTGGTGTTCTGCGAGAGCTAAGATCATGTTTTCCTTCCCTCACTCCTGAAACTGAAACGTCCGATAACAGGGGAACCGCTGCCTTTAAAGAAGACTGAGCGCGGGGCACCTGGGTGGCTCAGTGGGTTAAGCCTCTGCCTTCGGCTCAGGTCATGATCTCAGGGTCCTGGGATCGAGCCCTGCATCAGGCTCTCTGCTCGGCGGGGAGCCTGCTTCCCCCTCTCTCTCTGCCTCTCTCTGCCTACTTGTGATCTCTGTCTGTCAAATAAATAAATAAAATCTTTAAAAAAAAAAAAAGAAGACTGAGCACAAGCGTCGTCCGCAGAGCACAGGAAGACTGGCCCCCGCTTCCATCATGACGCAGACGTCTTGATACTGGGCCTACAGGATCTGTTTCATGCGACCGTGGTGCTTACCTAAGGAGGCCCAGCTGCTGTCTGCCCTTCAGTGTTCAGATGGCAACAGGCACAGGGCATCTGGCCGCCGTTGACCCTCAAGGACGAGCCAGGCAGGAGGGCCGGCAGCTGCAGATGGTGTCTCCTGCAGAATGAAGAGATACCAGAATTCCCCGAGGAAGCTTCACTACTGTTCCCAGTCTGGTTATTGTTTGACTTTGGTCTGAGCTTGGGAAGATTGGACACACACTAAATTTCAACGTAACTTGACTACTTCACTTTTCTGCTGAGCGCACACTGCCAGGAACAGATGCAGAAAACACTGTCCACCCAAACCTCCATGCGTGAGATGCGCTAATGGCAGATTTTCAGTGAGGAATGTGAGACTGGCCTGGAAGCACAACTCCCAGGCTGCGCTGTTTCCTGGCTGCAAACCGTCCCCCCCGGAGACATCCCACATCCCACCCTGCTCTGCAAAGCACCGCCCAAGAGACCTTTCTGGAAAACGCGCCCTGTCTGCCCCACCTAACGTGGCCGTGGCCACTGACGCTTTGGAATGTGATTAGCGTGACCGAGGACTTGAACTTTTTGTTTTATTTACTCTCAATTAATTCAAATCCTAATAACCACATGGGGCCAGTGGCTACCATCCTGGACACTTCGCCCTAGAGACTCCCCCTAAAGTCGGGGCAGCTGCTTGGAGATGGCCATGGTTATTGGTGGTGCAGTCAGGCTTCCTGGGCTTCCTGCCGTTGCACGGTGGGGGATGGGGGCACAGACGGGCGTGAGCCCATTTCTCCATAAGGCAGAGCCTGGCTTCAGTCGCGTTTCAACAGACACCACTCATCTCACGGAGCTTTTGGTCTGTGGAAACCAAAAACCGCTTGGCCATCATCACCAAGAAGTAGCGCGTTCGTAGGAAGGCGCTAGATAGAACAAGATGCACACCTTCCCCGAGGGAGCGGAGGGTGGCGTGCAGCCTCGGGCAAGGGCCTGGGTTCGTGTACCCCAGAACCTGGCGGACCGGCCGAGACGCCCGTACCAGAGCCGGGGGCCAGCAGCTCTGTGCCAGGTACATGTGACGAGATGGGGTCCTCCAGACATGGGTGCTGCAGGCTAATTGGGGCAGGCCTGCCAGCTGCATGGGGACCTGGAGTGCCAATTCGGAATCTCAGTGGTGCGTAAACACTGACGGGGCAGAAGCCATCGGAGTGTGGGCGACGAGGTTTTTTAGCGCAGAAAACTACAGGCCTGAAACCCAGGCATGTTTATTATGCAAGCTGGTGTTTGTAGCAAGTGCCGCAGGAGATGGGGAGCTACCTGGATTTCTTCAGTCCCTCTGGTCCCTCAGCAATTTTAAGGTTTTTGTTTGTCTCTCAGTGGTATTCTGAACATGACATTAACATTTTAAAGTTTTTCCATAATATTTTTCATTCGAAGTCTGTCTCATGTACCCATCATACATAAATGTGAAAATATGTTCAGCCATGCATCATAGATGGATAAATAAATATTCAGAAATTTGTTAGTAGCACAGATCGTCCAGTTTAAGACACTCAGTTGCAGAAACAAGAATGGGGGGACGCTATTACTATTACTGCCTTTAATTCCATAAGTGCAAAATAGGGTAATTTTCCATTGGAAAAATATTTTGCTTTAAATTAGCAATATTACTTGTAGCATGTTTCAAGAGATATGTATAAATTAACATGCATCTAAAGACCCAAGGAAATATAAAATGACTTTTCAATAAAAAGTGAGTATTTAAAAAAAATTTTTATTATCATATAATGTATCATTTGTCCCAGGGGCACAGGTCTGTGAATCATCAGGCTCACACACTTCGTAGCACTCACCATAGCACATACCCTCGCCAATGTCCATCCCCCAGCCACCCCAGCCCTCCCACACACATCCTTGCAAACTGTCAATTTGTTTCCCGAGATTAAGAGTCTCTTATGGTTTGTCTCCCTCCCGATTCCATCTTGTTTCATTTTTTTCCCTCCCTTCCCCCCATGACCCCCATTGCCTCTCAACTTCCTCATATCAAGGAGATCATATGATAACTGTCTTTCTCTGATTGACTTATTTTGCTCAGTTTCATCCACGTCACTGCAAATGGCTATACAGCCATCAAAAAAAAAAAAAAAAGTGAGTATTTTTAACATGTAAAACATCTGACACATCATTTTGGTCTCTTCAGTGCCATGAGGGCTGTCTTCATAAAAGCTGGTTTTATTAGGTTCAGCACTGGAGTTCTACCCAATGGTATTAACCAGTTTGGTTGATAGTTTCAGGATTTGGCTTTGAGAAATGCATCCAGAACTTGGAAATCAGAAAGAGGCCATCTGCCCAGCTTTGCTATTTGCTGTTGGAACCCAGAGTCTGTGAAGTTAGCAAATTTGTAGATTTTTTTGCCCAGGACAGAATGGAACTAATGTTTCAGGTTTTCCTACCAGGGAGGACATTAAGAAGGTCTGAACCTAACCTATCAGTCTTATTCAAATATATATATATATATTTTTCAAAATATTGTGCATCCCCAGTTCCTAAAAATGTTCAGTGACCAGTTTTGCCATTAGTCACGCCTTCATTAATTAGCTGAATGTAGTTTTGACAACGGTTCCATATTTATGAGAGCTACATCTTTAACTGATGAAAATTAAACTTTGGTGCAACAGTTGTTCATATTTTAACACACTAATCAAACACAAACCAAATGGGAACAAGAGAGTAATCTCTTGGGGCACCTGGGTAGCTCAGTGGGTTAAAGCCTCTGCCTTTGGCTCAGGTCATGATCCCAGCACCCTGGGATTGAGCCCCGCATCAGGCTCTCTGCTCAGCGGGGAGGCTGCTTCCCTTCCCCTCTCTCTGCCTGCCTCTCTGCCAACTTATGATCTCTGTCTGCCAAATAAATAAATAAAATCTTTAAAAAAAGAGAGAGAGAGAGTAATCTCTTATCAGATGGAAGTCAACCTTCACTGAATGTGGACCATTATGTCTTCTCCCTCTTCCTCAGGGACCCAGCTTTGAGTGTAGTGCTTACCATTACTTTCTATATTAATTTATAAAAATGCCATCTGATGCCTTTCTGATTTATGAGTTTAAAAGTCTGTGTCTCCTACTTATGAATTTAAAAGTCTCCTACAACAAAGAACTTAAGACAACCCCATAACGTAGTTTACTTACGATTGCCAGCAGGAGACTTGACAGAGCTCATGTGTTCTCAACATTATGAGTTTACTGCTTGTCTTCAACTCGGTTCTACCAAAGCCATCTCCATCTGTACAAAATGAACCATCTTCCAAGGTTCAGCTCAAAGATTAGCCCCTTCAGCCAGTTCCCAACACACTTGCTAAGTGACCGTTATACTCGGTTTTCTGTGTTCCACTTAGACCATACCATCCTTAATGAGAAGGATCATATAATCAACACTTTCACATATTTCATGAAACTCAACATGATGCCATGTCAGCTGTCTGCAAACAGTGGTGGAGCCAAGAGAGCCAGAGTCGCAGCCCAGCCGCCATGTCTGTTAGACCACACACTCCATCCGTCCCCTACAAAGCGAAAGCCATTTGTGAGCCTCGTCGTCGAGACTGGTGGGATTGTGATGGGAAGAAAACGAGTTCTTGGGTTGGAGCTGAGTCCCCATCCCAGCTTCTCTGTTCAAAAACTGCTCCCTGATGACCAAATTGAAATGAAAAGAATAAACCTTTCATGTTATGAGAACTGAATTAGGTGGCTCTTGTGAAGCTTCCAACTCAAGGGGCCAGTGCCTTGAAGGTTTTCAGTAAGCATTCATTCTCTATTGGTGAAACTTTCCCCAGTCCCTCTGACCATCATCACACACACTGGAGTAAACCCAAAACCAAAGAGTCCTGAAGACACCACCTCAGAGACTGTATGGACGGAGGTCAGAAAGGGAAGCTGACGGCCGTCAGAAGGGACGGATCCCCACAATTCACATCAACGTGGATAGAACTGGAGGGGATTATGCTGAATGAAATAAGTCAATCAGAGAAAGGCAATTATCATATGGTTTCTCATTTATGGAATATAAGAAACAGCACGGAGGACCATCGGGGAAGGAAAGGAAAACTGAATGGGAAAAAGTCAGAGAGAGACAAACCATGAGAGACGCTTAACTCTAGGAAACAAAGGAGGGTTGGTGGTGGGGGAATGGGAGGCTTGGGTGAGGTGATCAGCATTGGAAGTTACACCTATAAATTACTGGGCTCTACCTCTGAAATTAATGATGTACTATATGTGGGCTAATTGAACTCAAGTTAAAAAAAAAAAAAAAAAGAAAGAAAAGGTATCGGTGTAGAGGGGTCTGTGTACAAGAATCCATGGCACCACGTTCCCCGCTCACGTCCTGGGG
>RCUC01073067.1:0-10727 GCA_003697995.1 Taxidea taxus jeffersonii
AGTTTTACTTACCTCTGCCCTTTGTTAAAATATGAAGGCCACCAAGCTTCACTCCCTGAAGAGTCATGGCTGTGTCAGATTGAACCCTGTCAACTTTCATCGTCTCTAACTGGTGATTCAGAAATTTAATATGCCTTAAATATGAACTTGAAGCTGATGTTTATCAAGTGTGCACCATACTTTATCAATTCCCTAAGATTTTTTTTTTATTATTATTAAGAGAAAAGACTTGATGTCAAAGGATATCTTTAGGTAGCAATCCTTCAGGCCATTTCTGACTCATATGTGAACCCTTTAAAGCCCTTGGGTCTCTGAATTGCTCAGTGGGTCGAATGAGGCATAGATCGTGTCAGAGATAGGCTTCGTGGTTCCTAAAGTGTCTGATTTTGCACCTCTTCCTCTCAAGGTGCAGTCATGGATATGACTTCTTTAAATGACCTGCAGGATAGGAATTGAGCTTATGGTTACTTGAAACACTCTCATAGAAAGATTTTTAACGAGTTGACCAGTAGACCACTCAGCTGAGGTAATTTTATATTCCATGGCATGGGTGATTTAACTATCTGAATCCAATAAACATGTAAAAGACACACCCTGCTTTAGCTGCGTGTGGTTATATGCATGTATGTGCATGTGTGTGTGGCTTTGACATATATGTATAGTATGTGTGTGTATGTATATAATTTAGAAACCCTGCTTTAGCTATGTGTTAGTTTTTTCACTCTGACCATATAATTCTATTTTAAACATGAAGTAAGATGGCTTAAAAATATTAATTATAGAAGCCAAGCTTCTCTGAGTCATGCAGCGACCTTCCTCCACCCTACCCCCACCCGGCCGCCTCCTCTGTTACTTTTGTGCACTTGGCATAACCCGTTTTCTTTAATGAGACAGAGATTTCCTTTCCAAGAAATGAGTGCAAGCTCCAGACTGGAAAGATGAAAATGCTAACGGGTGGCGTCTGGCTCACCCAAACTGATTTCTCCAGGTGTGCGTTACTTATGGGCTGTGATTTTGCCCGTAGCTGAAGAGTCAGTATTTTTCAGCAGTGTTGTCTCTATCTAAGGGAATAAGAAGGACCACTAAGAAAAACAAAAAACAAAACAAAAAACAAAAACAAAAAAACCTCTAGTGAACTTGCACCGCTGAGAGTTTTTATACTTTTTCCTTTTGGTGGTGGGAGGATCTCGGTCTTGCAAAGGGGAAACTAGCAAGAACTTTGTACCTTTGGCTTAAACATTAAACAGAAATATATCCATTTAAAATGTTTGTCCTGAACGAGTAGACAGGTGAGTGGAGCTTCAGGAGAAGTTGGAATGGGTTCCCTCCAAGTCTGAAGTGGGCAGAAGGCGCTGTTTTGTTTTTTCATGGCGGACGTTTGATCTAGAGGAAGTAAGAGGCTTTTTGTCTGAGTCTCAAGCATTCGAGAAGGGTGAAAACGGGATTACAGTATCTGATACTGGACTCTTTATTGTTTGTGTCACAATTTAAATCATTTGTTCACAGTTGGTCACAAGACCTCAGTCTCTATTCCGTGCTGGGAGAGTATGCTTTCAAAAAAACAGGAAGCAACCCTTTAAGTAATTGCAGATTTACAGTGACTACAGGCTGATCCCTGCTCTTTGTCCTGTTTTCCGGTTTCAGTTGGGTATGGAGGGGGGAGAAGGGAGAGGGTGGGGGAGGTGACCCTTACAGTGCTGGCTAAACGGAGCCTAGCCTCACCTTGCTGGAGGAGTGATGAAAACACTTTAAACAGTTGCCAAACAGTTCAGTAGGAATTATTTGACATCTCACCTACATCAACAACCAAGAGTTAAAGGTTAAATCACACACACTCAAGTGCTGGGGAAAAGGATATGTTTCTGTCATCAACTTTCTTTGTTCTAAGACCTCCCTGTGTCAACTAGGAGATAGACACGTTCCCTGCTAGGAGCCACCAGGACAATAGAGGCTGGTCCACAATTTGTGCCTGGAGACAAATCCACTTCTAAGCCTTTGTAGTTTGCTTCTAGTGACATGGGCTTCTTCACAGGGGTTTACGTGTTTCCAGAGAGCTCTGTGTTTAGAACGAGGTGGTGGTGCCCTTCGCTCTTTCTCCACCCCGCTTCTTGAGACCCCAAGCATGAAGCTCAGGGTGGAAGGAGGAAAACCTGGGAAGGGCAAGGTGGTTTTTTGTTTGTTTGGTTTTCCTTTTCATACATTTCCTGTGTTGATTCCAAACCCTTTAGACTCCGACTTCAAATCTGTTGGGTGGTGGGTCCAGGGGAGGTAATTTATGACAGGGTGCTCACACAATGGAAGGACAGACATTTAGTGCTTTTCACCAGGAAAAAGGTAAAAGAAGGGGTAGGAGAGTTCTTGAGAGTTTTAAATTGAGATGGGTGAGGAAAAGAAAATATACGCAAATGACTAAGATAAAACTATTGCCATGGAGACCAACAGGTATGTCATGGAAGGAAAAGAAATGGTCTAGAAAAACCCTTCTTGTCTTTTGGTGATCGAGGTCCCTTTGGAGAATCTGGTGCAAATTATGGATTCTCTGCTTATACTAAAGTTTACACCCTTGTTCAGGAGGACCAGAGACTCTTTGATGACCCTCCACAGAAGTTTCAGCAGCCAGGGGGGCCTGGGTGGTGCAGTCATTAAGCGTCTGACTCTTGGTTTTGGTTCAGGTCATGATCTTGGGTTCAGGAGATCAAACCCCAGGTCGGACTCTGTGCTCAGTGGGGAGTGTGCTAAAGTTTCTCTCTCTCCCCCTCTGCCCCTCCCCATGCGCTCACATCTCTCTAAAATAAGTAAATAAATCTTAAACAAAAGAAAAGCCTTAGCAGTCAGTCCAGGGCTCCCATTAGGCGCCTCTGATGTGCCTCTGATGTGCCTCTGATGTGGAAGGTAAGGATAGGTATACTTGTTCTATAGTCAAAAGTACCTTTACAGCTAAATGTTCCTAAAATCAAGATTTTGGATCCCCTTCCCTAGATGGTGCTGAAAGAGCAATGCTTGCTCTTTCTACCTTTCTATCACTTAAAAATGCTGTTTACCCATCAGTTGCTGGATTCTTTTCATATGTTAATACTGTCATTTAAGTTACAACAAAATTGCTGGCTATTTTGCTTTCCTGGCCTGGAAAACATTTGCCCAGGTCTGTGGACTGGCTTTCTGGTCTATTAGGAATGTGTCTAATTTGGGATGGATACATTAAGCCATTACCATCTGATTCCATGAAATATCGGCATCACTTAGAGAGCATCCTCAACCTGATTTGGGGTTCATAAACAATCTGGTCAATTTTCACATAGCATTACAGCTCTTGCAGAATCCCCAAGTAAAATTTAGACTCACCACTTCAGAGCTACAGTGGTTTTTAGGCCTTGTTGTTTAATGATTCAAAAAAGAAGCACAGATTTTTATTACACTATTTTTGATAACTGTATTCCAATATAATTGCTTTTCTTTGAAGTATCATGGTTTTAATGAATTTAAAAACTCCAAGAAGTAGTCCACAGGCTACTCAGCCTGCCAAATGGGTCTATGACCACAAAGTTTAAGAACACCGGGCAAAGAACAACAGAAATAAGTTTTCACAGGTGTTTGCCTGGCATTCAAGTTTGGTAGACTTGCCAGAAATATTATAAAGATGCCATTGTCCTCGCACAACTGGGCTGTGGCCTAACAAGGCTGAAGATGTCCTCTCACCGGACAGTGGAATCTGTGACCGGGCGGGATGGGAGGGTTGGCTGATTTGGTTGCTAGGATATGGCTACATCTGCCTTGAGGAGACTATTCTTTTTTCTTTCTTTTTTTTTTTCTTATTGAAGTACAGTTGACACACATTACATTAGTTTCAGGTTGAGTCGGCCATTCTTGCAAGGTCGTTGCCTGAGCACTTGAGGCAGAAGCTGAGACTTCATGAAATCTATAAGGTCACATGACTGTGTTTTTTCTGTCTGGTAGTTACTAAATGTTGAAAAGGGTGTCAGAATGTAGACTGAGAACTACTTTCATCACAGCATAAACGTGGCTTGGTGCGGCTGTTGTGGCGGGAGTTACGGCTCTTACGTACCCGTGACCATCAGAGGCTATAGAGAAGACCTTGGCAGTTTCGAACAGCCGAATTGATTTAATGTCAGTTTGCCCTCTTTTTTCTTTCTTTCTTTCTTTTTTTTTTTAATTGGTCTTAGCAGTAGGCAGTGCAGTGTTTTCCACGGGCAACTTGTTGGATTTTACTTTCCGACACTGCAAATCTTACAGCTATTTTCTTTCGTGTTGGGTGTTTGACATTCCGTTGGCTGTCTCTAGCAAGTATATAAAATTTCATGGCATAAATTTTGTACTTCTCTTTCATTCTTAGCAGACAGCATAGTGAGTGATTAAGAACATGAGCTCTAGAGACAGACAATTTGGATTCAGATCTACTAGTTTATTAGCCAAGTGATGCTGGACACGTTCACCTTTCAGTTTCCTTATCAAACCTCACGGGGCTGTTTGTGATGGGGTGAGATAACACATGCCAAGCACTCAGAGCAGCATCAGGGTTCCAGTAAGAATGAAGAATTGTTAGATATTATCCCTGGCTCCAAATTCTTTTTCTAGATTATTTTTTTCTCTGCCTCATGTTTTATTACTTCTTTTGTGCATTGAAATCTTGCTAGTATGCTAAATACATGTTTCATAAACCTCCTCCCTTCTTTCTGGCATCCTGACAGCAGTGCGGAGGATGGATTTGTGAAGAATGGGGTTAGGAGTATGAAAGTCAGTTAGAATAATATAAGAATAATCTATTTGACAGACGATAGCAGTAGGAATGTGGAGGAAGAGAGGTATTTGCGATAGTTGCAGGATTGAATTGACAGGACCTGGTGTGCCATTTTAGGTAAAAGATAAATAGTAGGAAATCTGGGATAACTTCCAGTTTGCTACTTCAGATGACTGGGCAAATGATGGTACCATCCATCGGGATCAAGAATAGAGGTAGTGTCCAGGAAGTGGTTAGGGGTAGTGATAAACAATAAGTTAACTTTTGGCCAGGTTGAATTTGAAGATTTTTGTGGGATTATCAAGTGAAGCCCAATAAACCACTGAAAATAAGCATCTACGGTTCAAGAGAGCTTATGAGGTTGGATACACTGGTTTAGGATTTAACCGAGTATACGTTTTTAACAATATTTAGAGGTAAAATTGCCTGGTAATAAGTGAAAGCCTTGGGGATTACAGGCTTGAGGACAAAGGCCATGACTTGGTCATCTCCATCGTTCTGGTCCACATACTAGCCCCGTCGCTGGTACAGAGGAGATTCTCAACCATTTCTTTCATAACTTATCAGATGAATGAGTGAATGACTAAAAAGAAGAAAGCCTCATAGGTGACTGAGAAGGAGCAATAAGAAAGATAACCATGAACTAGAAGAGAGTGATTTCTTAGAAGATGAGGGACCAGAGTTTTAAAACTGAAGATACAGTCAACATTTGGGGGTCTTGGGTGACAAAACTGAGACCAGGAGTTAGCGCACTGTATGACGGAACCAGGACTTAAAAAGATCTCAAGTATGCAAATCAGAGTTAATTCTCATGGTTACTTACTAGGAATAAATGACTTAGGTTTAGAAAATCAAATGCACAAGTACTGGAAGTATATGACCTGTTTTAATCACATTCCTGAGGTTTAACAGTATGCTGAAAGGTCAATATAAATGAATTCTAGAGTCTGATTGTCAAGGCATATAACTGGGCAATGCTAATAAAAATATCCAGTATAAGAGTATTTAACATCTTGGTATATGTCACAGATACAGTTTGGGACAATGCATTTCAAGAGTAAAAGTTATAAAACTATTGGATATGCAGAGAACAATGAGCAGAATGAGGAAGCATCTGGAAGTCATGCCATTCACTAGGAGGGACACGGTATGTCCCAGCTTCATGCTACGGAGACACTAATCTTATTCTTGGTAGTTAGGCTTCAATCAAAATGTGGAACTATAGAAGTGGTAAACTGAGGGAATTCAACTCAGCTTGAGAAATTTTCTCTAATTAAGCCTGACTCTCGATGGAATTATCTCATAGTGGGAAAAAACAGTGAGTCCTCTCCTCTGTTTATTTATGAAACTAATATTTTGGGGACATCTGCCAATATTGCTAAGATAGAGATCCGTAGGTAGGAGGGAGATAACAGGAAATCAGTTTGATTCCTGCCCTACTGGGTCTTACATTTAAATCCATTTATTTATCAAGTGTTTATGAGGCTCGGCTGGGTATTAGACTAGTCCTGTCCCTCAGGGATATAGTAAGAAAAGTTTCTATTCTCATGGTCTTTACAGTCTGTAAGGGAAGAAGATATTAAGCAAATAAATATACAAATCTTCATAAAGTTGCAGATTAGATGATCATTTGTACTATGCAGAAGGATGAATTCTAAAAGGGAGAAATTAATCAGGAGAACCAATGTGTTTGGTGAGTTGTGGGATAGTGTCTGTAATGATGGGTGAATCGCAGGTAAATATGGAGAGAACAGTACATGAAGGGTGTGTTTAAGGAATGGAGAGAAGGCAGGAGTCACTGGAGCAAGGTGAGTTTGGTGAGGGCAATGTCTTGTAGGCCTTTGTCAGAACTGGCTTTATTCTAAGTACAACAGGAAACCACTGAACAGTTTTAGTGAGGACAATAATAAAATAAAATAAAATACATTAAAAAAAGAAAGGAGCCCTCTGGATTCTGTGGGAATGCATCACAGAAGGGAAAATCGGATACGGAGGGAATAAAGATTCCATTGCTTCAGACTGATGAGAAGTAATGGTGCTTTGTAGAGAATGGAGGTGGTAGTTGGAGTCAAAACATATTCTAGTATTGGTAGGCTTCATAGTAATTGGGGACCTGATTTGAATTATACTGATTTGACCTCGGGAGTTAGGATGAGGAGGATTTGGAGAATAACCCTTAAGAATCTAGCTCCATGACTGGCCGCACTGTGACAGGCATCTTCGGGGGAGCTCCACGTTTGGGGTGATGGGGAGACTGACTATGAATATGAATTCCTTTTGGATAGAGGAATTTTGTTGGGATGACTGTAGACATGCAAGTGATATCAGTTACAATCAAATAAAGGCCAGAGAGTCCATGATGTGTCCCCTAGGGACAGGTCGATGATACTTCTTGGTGTTCCGGTGTGCCTTTGATCTGTCTCCTTTCCACTTCCCTCTTTATCTCAGAGATGGAGAATTGGAAGCTCAAATATTTTGCCCTCATTTTGTTAACAGAAAACTGTGTAATAGTGACTCTTCAAGTCTTTTTTTTTTAAAGAAGGAATTCAAGCAAAAGCCTTGTTACCTGTGTTGATTCAAATCAGAGCTATAAAAATGTTGCTATTCAGATTATCTGTGGTCTTTTACTTGTGGTATTTATATTCCTCATTCCTAGTTAGTGCTGAGGATGACATTAGAGGTCTCTTTTTATAATGAAGATGCTCTCTAGAGGTTTGTTTGCTAGCAATCTCAGAGAATTCAGTGGAATATATGTTGCACATATTTCTTTCATTGAAGTATATCATAGAAGAATCTTATGTGAGAAATTGAGAAGTTGCCCAGAAATTGTTAAACATCAGTGTTTTCTGATAATATTGGTGGAGGGTATGAGAGATATGATCATTAAGTCAGGGAAGATAAGCATTCCTATGAATTAAAGTATTGCTCAACAACTATGATTAAGTGGCAAAAGGTCTTTCAAATAAACACTTAAATATTAATTAGTTTATTATTATTATAAACTCTTTCAGCCATCGAGTAGGATGATTATTCTCCTCCCACTCCCAAAACAAGTCATTTTTCTTTTTACAGTCTCTTGATCCACTGCTTCCATACTTAATGCAACAATTGAGATGACCACCTTATTTCAATCCATCATCCGATATGTGGACTTTTCAAATAGGGTTGGACCTGCTTTCTGGTTCTTCCTCTACCCTCCTGCACATTGCCATCAAAGCAAATTTTCTAAAATGCTTCTTTCATCATGCTTCTCCTGCATTCAAAATCCTCCAGTAGGTTCACATGTTAGGACAGTAAAAAGTCCCAGCTCCTGCATTGGGTAGAACCTTGGTAGGATCTGGCTAATCTTACTGAGTGTATTTTCTCCATTCATTGTCCTGTAAACACACTGGAGTGTTCCACCTCTGTGTTTGTTTATGTTGTTTCTTCATCCTGGGGTACCTAACTCCCCCTGGACCTGCCTGCTTCTCTCAAGGCCAAGACTGAGCTCCACTTTTGGGAATGCTCTCACGGCACTGGATCCTCACAGATTTTGCATTGCTTGTCACTTGCTTCCTTATATCATGACGTATTTTGTCCATTTACATGTCCCACATTTCGCATCTGTGTTATTTTCCTCCACTGGGAGGGACCCCTCCTTCAGAGGCTTCCCCGCCCTGTTTTTTAGCAACCCTCTCCACAGTGCCTGGATGCCAGGCCTGAGGTCAGTGGGATCCTTGAGATCATCTGTATCTAGATTCAAGGCATTTTCCACTGAGGAAAGAACACAGGCTAATTGGAAAGCCTAGTTTTGGAAGTAAGAATGAAGAAAGATAGTTTTTGCCAAAGGCTCCAGAAAGTGTATTGTGCAATAAAATGTGTGGCATGTTTCTCTTTCTCTGTCTTTTGTCTGTGGCTCAATGTTAAAGCTTATTTCCCCCTTTCTTGTACTGAATCCCATTTTTATATTTCCTTCCAGAATCTGTTTTTTTCTTTTAGTCTTTCATCACCCCTAAGCATATGTCCCTACTCATCTAAGATTCTTGTTCTATCCCAAGACATCTGAATGGAACTGTTAATTTCATTGTCTAACATTTTCCCTCCTTTCAATTATAACACTCAATTTCTTTTTTAGTTATTTATTCATTAAACTTCATTTTTATTCATTCATATTTTCTTGCTGGGTCAAGAGAGGCTTTGTCTCCTTCTCTCTCTCTCTCCCCAACACTGCCCACCTTCCCCCGTCCAGCCCTAAATTGTTCCCTGCTAAAGGGATGGACATTTCTATATAAAAGACCGTGTACATTCAGGTTAAATGGAAAGATAGCTGCTTCTTCTCCTTCTTGTTCCTGGCCAATCGGTTATAACTTTGTGTTCTTTTGTAATATTGTCTGAAGGTTTAGATAAGGTTTTATAATAAATTAGAGTGCTCAGGTCTGCTGATACTCAGTATTTCTTACTACAGTACCTGTTATTTACATATTAGCTTGATTTCTGTTTTTAATGACTTGGAGCTTTCTGATAATCAATGACTGTTTTGTTTGTTTTTGCCTTTACAATCCTGCCATTTAAATCTCTTACATCCGGAGGAAAACGTTGGAGTAGTTTCTTCACACGATATGCAGTAAACCGTACTGTCAGATACATGCAGAAGACGAGGGCTGTTGTCATTTTTAAAATAAATGAATGCCTTTCTTAGCCATGTAATTACATCAACCCTCTTCGATGAAGTGGTGATTTCCTTCCTCCTGATTAAAACAGTTCTTGTCCTAACAGTGCTAATCTCATGGACTCTATTACTCAGCATTATAATAGGGAGGGATAAGCTCAGAACATTTGCTCAACTGTGAGCTCTATTTGACCTGAGAGAGTAAGTTGGAAAAGAAATGCATAAAATTTAGATGAATATTTCTCATGTCAGGACTTAGTAGGTTCTTCTCAATGCCTAACTGAGAGCAGAAAGTCAAACCCCTTCTACCCTGAAAGATTCCCAGACTGCAAATTAAAAAATTCACCAAGGTGAAAATGCTACCTTTGTTCTTTAAGGCATGGTTTGAAACTGTGCTTCTATTTCAATTAATTTATTTTTTGCCTTTCCTGCTCTGGATTCACTGCTCTGAGACTTTGAATGTATATGGCTTCCCCTTGCAGGGACCTTGGCTTTCTTTAGCTGAGTGGGCCTGGACTGTTACTTGAAACTTGAGAGGTTTCCATGCATTTTGACATTCCATAGTATACCTTGTCTTAACTTGCTGTCTCTTCAGGAACTGCGCAAGATGAAAATAATAACAATGCTAAAAATTGTTTATATGCATTAAGCACTTAATGTATACAAGGTCCAGTTCCACCCATTTTATATAAACTGCCTTGATTCATGTTCACAATAATCCTATGATTGTTATAATATCTGTTTTCGGATGAGGAAGCTGAGACACAGAACGAATAAGCAGTTGGCTCCAAGTAGCCCAGAGCCCCCCACCCCCACCCCCCGGGGTAGCTGGGGAAAAACAACAACAACAACAACAACAACAACAACACCAACAACAGGACTCCATTTCCCACTATTTTAGCCACTACTTCATAATAAGTATCTAGATATAAGAATCTAGAAATAAGATTTCTAGAGTCCCCAAAATGCTTAATGAGGTCAGGGAAAAGGATATTTATTTGACGCTAAAATTCCATGCCCCAACTTTATCCGAGGACTTAATTAAAGGAATTAAGTCCTTTATCAGGGCTTAATGTCCTTAGCAGGCAGGTACTATAGAGAAGCATAAATCTTTTGCTTCAGGGAATATGCAGTACCCACCAGGGAACCTAGTAGTGAGATATTCTGGGAGTCAGGAGGAGGGTGTGTTGTGAGAAGGGAAGCTTAGGAGAGGGAACAATGAAGGGTTTTATATTAAGCCCATGGTTAAAGGAGCACACTGATGCCAGTGTAGTTGGTTGTCATTATCCAGTTGAAATCATTCTTGAAAACACAAGTCATCTT